>CM031235.1:16020647-16107480 GCA_018340775.1 Taxus wallichiana var. yunnanensis | reverse complement strand
TACAAATTTTAGAAGAGTTCAGTTTATCTAGGGGATCTTTTTGTAATTTTTAAGGCTAGCATTTTTAATTTACTGTAAAATTCCAAAATGAATTTCTTATGTCCTTTATAATAATAGAAAATATATCTTTAAATTTTCAAGTAATTGGATGGATATCTTAGGAGATATTAAGTTTCTTTAGAGTCGTTGCCTAGCTGTAAAAATCGCAAAAATCAGCATTTTGTTTGGCTACGAATCTTGACATTTTGTGCATTTTAATTAGAAGGACTTATTTACATTTTCGGAAAGGGGAAGAAATTTCCTATCTGATGAAGATATTTTTAGGAAACCTTAAGTGCTTAAAATATATAAAAATCAGATTGAAGCACAAAAGGGGAAAAAGGGGTTAGTTGACCAAAAATAAGAGTGAGCTTATTTTAGACAACAATTTGGCGACTCATAAGGGGGCATCTACCTGCTAGATGAGATGACCCATGGCCTTGAAGCATCCATTGGGCATGGAGTCTACCTGGTAATTTCAAATCTGGTCTGGAACTACCTTCCACTACATGCACTCTTATCTTTGCAAGAAAATCTTGGATTCAAGATTTGTGAGAGTAGAGAGTTGTCTGAAAACTTGAAACTTCTCCTCATTTGATTTTCTACAAACCTGATCTGTTGGAGTGCAATGAAAACATCTAGACCTACTCCAATATGGATACTCTATAGATTTAATTTCTTGTGGCCATAAGCCTCTCTTCCATGAGTGAGATGAATTATATACAAGCATACACTAGAAGCAATAGAGCATGTGCACTAGCACTTAGGGAAATTGAAACCTAAACTATAACAAGACAATGTGCATACACACTTGGAGAAATTGAAAACCTAGGCTAATATTTACAAGGGTGAGAAACTCTCCTTTTAGTAGTAGTGTTTGAGGTAGATCCCATTGACTAGAATCTGTAAATTCTTTGCCATCCAACTTAGCCATCCGGAAGGCATTGCTACCTTTGCATTCGGTGATCATGTATGGACCACTCCATATGGCATCAAACTTGGAATGCCTTCCTGGTTTTCATGATCTACATCCCACTTTAGTACCAAGTCTCCAACTTGGAATGTCCTGGCTCTAGCTCCCTTGTCAAAGCATCTCTTAATTGAAGCTTGATCCTTCTCCATGGTCTGCACTGCATGTTCTCTTGCTTCTTCTAACTCCATCAGCTCTGCATACCTGATCTCCATAGGCTCAAACTCAGCTAGTTCTAGTTGTTTCATGAGTTCTAATGCTGGAAACTCAAGTGATATAGGTAGAAATGCTTCCTTTCCGTATACAAGCTTGAATGGAGAGCTTCCTATAGACCTCTTGGGGGTGACTCTATCTTCCCAAAGAGCTGATTTGAGTTTTGTGTGCCAAGTTCTCTGATTCTCATCAAGAGTCCTTCTAATGATTCTCAACAAGTTCTTGTTTGTGGACTCTTCTTGGCCATTACCTTGAGGGTAATAGTTTGAAGAGGTGCTGAGATATACACCATTCTTGACATAGCCCATTCAATGATCTTTGCACCAAGGAATGCCAATGCATTTTCTGATATGATAGTAGCAGGGGCACCAAACCTTGTGACTATCCCTTCATAGAAATCCAAGATGTTGGATTCATTTTCCTCCTTAAGTGCCACTGCTTCAGTCCACTTGGTGAAATAGTCAGTCATTGTGAGTATCCACTTGTGGCCCTGGCTTGAATTTGGGTTGATCACTCCAATGAAGTCCAATCCCCATTGCATGAATGGCTGATTTACCAAAATTGGGTGAAGAGGCAAGGCTGCTAACCTTTCCTTCCCTATGAAGAATGCACACTTCTTGCACTTCTTGATCCATGAGTAGCAATCCCTAAACATCGTAGGCCAATAGTAACCAGCCCTCATAATTTTGAGCATTGTTACCCATGGAGAAAAGTGGCCTCTAGCTTCTCCATCATGGAACTCATGCAACACCTCTCAATTTGGCCTGTCCCAATGCACCTCAATAGAACACTATTGATGTCCTTTTGAACAAAACACCACCAATAAGCACATATGGGATGGCTTGTAATCTGAAGTATCTCCTCTTTTCTTTTGTTCCATTTTGGAGGGCATAAACCTGTTTGGAGATAATGCACCAAGGCTTGAGTCCAACATGGAATGGGTGCATCGTTAGTTGGCTGCTCTAAATCATTCTGTAGTAATAGGACAACCTCTTCTTCATCCTTTTGACTCAGTTTGTTGCTTGGAAGTGAGCTGCTCACATAGACCTTTGCCACAAACCAGCTTGGTCACTTTGATTTCAATATCATACTCCATTACATGAGTGATCCAACTACTCTCTCTCTTCTCATTCAAGTCCTTTGTTTAGGAGAAAGTCCTTGACACCAACATGAGACACTAGCAGTTGAATCTTGTTGTTCGAGACCAAGTGTCTAAACTTCTTCAAACTCCTAATGACAAGCAAGGACATGCTTTTCAATGAAAGAATACTTTACTTCATAATCTTCCAAGCTCTACTGAAGAAGGCTATGGGCTGTTCTGAACCTTCCTTGTTAGGCTGAACCAAGATAGTTGAGATTGTGTCTGACCCTCCAAAAGCATACAACATGAAGTCCTTTGAAAATTTTGGGTTAATAAGAGTTGGGGCCTATGATATTGCAAGCTTGATGGCCTCAAAACTCTCTTTTCCTTCTTTGTCCATTTGAATGCAAGACTCTTCTTTAGCATCATCGTTAAAGGCTTTACAAGAGTGGAAAAATCAGGCACAAATCTATGGAAAAAGTTTATCCTTCCTAAGAAGCTTTGGAGGGATTTCTTGTGATGTGGTAGTGGTAGTGTTCTAATGGCTTCAACTCTTTCAGGGTCAATTGTCAACCCTTCTCTTGAGACAATGTGGCCCAAAAACTTGCCCTCATGTGCCAAAAATACACATTTCTTTGGATTCAATGACACTCACGAACCTTCTACACCTTTGAAATACTTTCCTGAGGTGAAAGAGGTGGTCTTGTTGCATTCTTTGAGAAGACAATGATATCATCTAGATATACCAGCACCATCTTGTTGATCAAGCCCTTGAACACCATATCCATAGCTCACTGAAATGTTGCTCGGCATTGGACAATCCAAATGGCATCTTCTTGTAAGCATATGTGCCCCATTTTGTGGTGAAGGTCATCTTGTATTGATCTTCCTCTTTCACCATTATCTGATTATAGCACAGTATCCATCTAGCAATGAAAACCTTTCGGAGCTAGCTACTAACCTACAAGATCTGTTCCATTGATGGAAGTGGATAATGATCCTTGAGTGATGCTTTGTTCAGATCATGAAAAGTCCACACACAATCTGATTTCTCCATTTCTTTTCCTCACAGGCACCAAGTTTGCAACCCAACTTGAATGCTTGATAGGGAAGATGATGTTGGCCTCAATTAGCTTGTTCAACTCTTTTCTCATGAGAGGTTCAATGTGAGGGTTTACTGGCCTTTTCTTTTGTCTAAAAGGCTTAGATCTGGATCCATCTCGATAGTGTGTTGTGCCAACCTTGGGTTGAAACCTCTTAAATCCTTGTAAGTCCAAGCAAAGACATCTAGGAATTCTTGACAAAGTTGAATGAATTCATTTTTCTTGTTGAGTACTTACCTTGCCAATTCACAACATTTTTCCTTCATCTATGGAAATGGGCTCTGAATCTTCACCCTTTACTTGAATATTTTCTTTCTCCTTCCGGAATTGATCATTTGGGTTGAAGATTGACTCCAAAGTTACAAGACCCTTTGGTAATTTGTTGGTTCTCAGTTGCACCACTTGGTCACCATAACATTGTTCCAACTTGTCTTGGTTTCTAGTGAGAACTCAACTTCTTCTTGTAAAAATTGACAATTTGTTGATCATTCTCAAAGACTTGCCAACTTGTGTTGTTATCTAGAACAGCTGGTCTTACACAACCACTTTAATATGGGGCTGAGATTTCTCACTCTTGATACTCTCTACTACATCAAATGTCCACCCCGATTTGCTTGCCAATCTATCTCGCTGCTTCATTCTTCTTCCTTGGGATGGAATTGATGCTAAAATGCTTCAAAATATTTGATGAGATCCCATACCCGATTCTTGTAGTTTTTTAACAGATCATTCTTGGCAGCATTTTGTCCTTGGACTTGATTCACAACTAGCTCACTATCACCAAACACTTGTAAGTTTTTAATCCCTCTCTTTCTTGCCCAATGTAGTCCATGGATCAAGGCTTCATACTCTGTTGTGTTGTTTGAGAAAGCAAAATTGGAAATGGAAAGGATGAGTAATATTTCATACCTTGAGGTGAAACAAGCATAGCTCCTCCTCCAGCTCCTTGTCTACTTCTTGAGCCATCAAAGAATAACTGCCATACCTCATTATCATCCTTGTGGTCTAGCTTAGTGATGTTAGGAAGAGGATGATTCTCCTCATGCAAAATAATAAAATCCTAGCTCAGATTCCTCCATTTCCTTGTAAGGGTCAAAATCATGCCTCTTGCTTGCCCATTCATCGAGAGTCAAGTCTGGAATACATCCAACCTTGGTATCTGTTCCTCATAAGTGCTTGGAGGTCTTCTTGATCAAAGGCTGAACAATTTGCATTGATTGGGTTGGGTACATGAGGCTCAATATGGAAATCCATGCAATGGGCTCAGATCTGATTGTAGCCTTAGCTCCATACCTTGTTCTAAAACATGTGTGTGACCAATCAATAGACAAATAACCTCCAATTTTAGTAGTGAAGTCTCTTGAAAAACACAATGCAAAGTGTGGTGGCAAGTCTATGATTGATACATTTTGCAATACGGTCACATTGGGGCATGCATGCAATGTGAGGCTCAAATCCTTGATGACTCCAACCATTTTTACCATTGTCCCATCCAATTGCACTATGCCCTTGGAGATGACTTCATATTGAAGACCCAGTGATCGGCTATTTTGCTTTGGCATGACTAAGCTACTTGCTCCCAATCAATCATGCAATTATGTACCAATTTGTCCCCAATGATCAATGAAACATAGAATGGAGGGGGCTTCAGATTCTTACCTTGTTGTCCTCCATGATTTCCTTGAGTTGAGCTGCATTGGTAAGCACTTTCTCTTGTTGGTTGGGGGCTGATTTGAGGTTGACCAATTGGCCATAGTAACCTGCAATAGGTCTCTTTGTCCTGGGATAGCCAATGAATCCCACATTGAGATGTTTACATTTTTTTCTTCATCTTTTCAATGATGTTAAATGGGATGAGCTATCTTTTTTTACCCCTTTCCTTGCACATTCTTCTCTTGCACATGGGTCATTACAACCGGTGCTTGAGCGGTCTGGAAGGTGGCTTGGGATGACTCTACACATTGGGAGTTGCACTTTGTGGGGGAACAGAGGGTTGTGGACCATTTGAATTGAGGATTTCCCCTCTCCAATATTCCTCTTCTTGGACCATGTATTTTCTACCACACTATGAGGAGGTGCTTGATTCATACCATAAAATCTTTAGTCCTGCCAATTGACAAGCATGGTCTCACTTGGAGGTGCCTCTTTCTGGGTTTCTTCTACTGATTTTCCTCTTGACTGGGTCTCTTGGGACACACCAATGGTCTATACCATCAAGGCCTAGTTTAGTGCACCATTGAAACACATTGATTGGTTATGGGGTGATTGCATGGGAAACACCAATCATATTCTTGAGCCATGTTGTTTTTGTGTTGGAACCAAGGCCCTCGATGTTGAAGTGCATTTGGATCATATGGTCGGAAAGGCCTAGTAACTTGAGGTTGTCCTTGGTTTTGGTTTTGATTTGCAGCCTGAGTTGGTGGTCTATTTTGCTGATATGGGGTCTAGCTTGATATTGAGTTTGAGGTTGATATGGCCTAGAACTCTGAGCTTGTTGTCTCTTGATAGTCACTAGCTCATTTCCTAGGTTCTATAGTTGTTTCATAACCTCTTGTAGCTCTTTTGAAGTGCTAGAAGATGAGGTGGAAGCTTTAGTTGAACTCTGATTCCTTGGAGTAGGTATGGGAGCTAATGTGGGTGTTTGACTAGTGCTTGGAGCTCCTAGTTCTAGATATAGAGGCATAGGTGGCCTAGGTGCAAGTTTACTAGCCTGAATTAAGCAATTTTCAGCTCTAATAGCAATGTTATATGAGGTGGGTAAAGTTCTACCTCCCATTGATTGAATCATCATGGAAATATCAGAATTTAAAGCTCTAAGGAAGTATAGAAAAGCACCTTCATCTATTGGTCTCATGGCCACTGAATCCTATCCCATGTCCATTGCTAGAATCTGAAGTTGAAATCGTCAACTGCTCATTAGGAGCCCTCTTGATGGTTGTCAAATGTTCCAACAAGGATAGATTATCTCCCTTCTCTCCAAATTGATTGTGAAGAGCCATGCACAAATGGTCCCAGATTATGGATGGATCCCATGGTTAGACTCTTGAACCACTGTAAAGCTTTACCCTTAAAAGATGAAGCCAACAACTTGACCACAACATCCATTTCAATGATCTCATGAATTACACAGACATTTGCAATATCTTGGATGTGGTCAATTGGAGTCATCTAGTTCTCTCCAGTAAAATATGGGATGCTCTTCATGTTGTAGCAACTGGAACTAGATTTTGTGCATTGAGAGCCATGGGCTGCTACCAAGTGAAATTGACATAGGGGTTGGGCTGTGCCATCCTGATTGGTCGAAGGACTCTAGTTGATTGAAACAAAAGGCCTACTAGGTGGAGGTGTTGACAATGTCTTGTTTGGTGGAGATGGAGACCTTTGGGCTCTTCTTCCTCTCCTTACTCTTTCCGGGGATAAATGTAGATAGACAAATAGTCCCTCCTCTCTAGTTCTTGACCTTGTTTGTATTCTTCTCATGAACTTGAAAAGCTTGGACTACTGAAACCAGTGGGTTCTGCCTCTTTTGGAGTCACCAGATGTGTAATTTTAGAGCTTCTTACAAGTTGGGAACTTACAACAAGTGCACATCAATCTTGTTGTAGTAAAATGAAGACTTCTTCCCACCGGCCCAAAACTATTTTTGCAAAATCACAACACCCCTAAAATCAGTAACTTGATGGGTTAAGATCCTCAGTGTGACTACACAACATGGAGCATCTCTCAAAGTGTGGGACTTTGTGAGTCGAGAGAGCTCTCTGGATGAAGGCCGGATCCTATTCCTCTGTTCAGGTGCACACGTTTAGATTGCAGAGGGTCTATCCTAAATCCTATTCTAATTTTCCAAGGAGACAGAGTTAAGGGATGCAAGAATTAAAACCTAATCTAATAGAGGTGATGCACCAAAGGAATGTTGAACATTTGCATTTCCTTTAAACACAAACCATTAAAATGTGAAACAATATCCATGCACAGATGACCAAGATTGCAATGAGGGATCAGGAAGAAGAAATAAAACATAAGAGAGGGTTGAAATCATCCACGGACTTATTCTATTGCTCCAAGAATTGATACAATGCATTACAATGACAAGAGAGAGGTAGAAATTGCATTACAATTTGGATGGAGGGGTTCGAGACTCCACGAATTCACTGCAGAGCAGAGAAAAGGGAGGGCACAAAGCAAGAATGTCCAACCCTTTGAAATTGTCCCTCTTGTACAATATATAGGAAGAATGAGAGAGAGAAAGGAGGAAAATCCAACCCTATTCCAACCACCCCTTGAAGGGGCATTGAATTCCCCCTACAATGATGAGTCTCGTTGCAACACCCATGCCCCCATCATCATTGTTCCTTGTTAAGAAAGAGAGGAAACCCATTCTTCATCATGGTGGCAGGTGGGAGACTTGATGGCCTCAAAATGGTGGGTTGAGACATTAATGGTGGCAGGTGGGTAGCAGGTGTTGAGAGCTCTCTAAAATCCCCTCTTAGCTCGATTCCAGCTTTTGATCAAAAGATATGGCTCTTGAAGGTACTTCAGGGTCTGGAGTCTATTCACACATATCCACGTGGTGGCCTTGCACATCTCAAGGTTTTCCCCTCCTCTACACTCTTGAAGTTGCACCAAAAGAGACGTGGCAAATTTCACATGGGCCCTCTTTATTTCCTTTTTGTATTCTTGCCCAAGCCCCCTATTGGTGGAGACACTATGCTTGACCCAGACATGTGGAGAGCTGGCACATGTTTGGGGACCACTTTGGATTTTACCTTTGAAGTTGCACATGATGAGAGACACGTGGAGGCCTCCATTGGTCCTTCTTTACTTTTGCATAGTTTGGTCTACCTTTCGACCACAGGACATGTGGAGGGCTGGTGCTTAGTTTGGGAACCCTTTTGATCTGCCTTTTGAAAGAGTCACTAAGAGACACGTGGGCCTTTCTCTGAACATTCCTTATACTTTTTTGATTTTCAAAGGCCTAATTGAACCTTTTCGGGCTTTGGACCTGGCAAGCCCTAAAATGTGATGGTTTGACACATGGTTATCCAGCCTCTGGATTTATTTTGAAATCGCACTTCTTGATGGCACATGGGACTTCCTGTAGCACCTTTTACCTTTTGACATGTAGCCCTTTGGTGGGACATTTGGCTTCCTTTCCTCCCCACTACGTGGCGGGTGGCGCATGTTTGAGTTCGCTTTGGGTCATACACCTTTGAAGTTGCGTTGATGAGACACGTGGAAGAATTTCAATGGCCGAGGAGACCATTCTATGACTTATTCGATTTGGGCTCTTGCTTTGGGACTGGGACCGCCTTTCTCATAAACTTTGACTTTACTTGACCACGTGGGCTTTCACCAACCTTGATGGCGCATGTTTGAGATCTTCCCCCAAATTCTACTTTTGAAGGAGCACCGATTGGATGCATGGAGGGTTCCACAGACTCCATTTTATTTGGCCGATTCAATGGCCGATCTCGTCCCTTTGTCTTGACTCTTGGCCACGTGGCGATCTGGCGCTCATTGGGAACCCTATTTTGGACTCCACTCTTGGTGAAAAAGACCCTCGCGGGCTCGTGGGACCACACTTGAAAACTGTGCCATTTTGTGAAAAGTTGTAAAAGTTCCAAAATGCCCCATAGACCCATCGTGGCCCACATTTACACTTGGGTAAAATTCCTCTGGCCCGAGACCATGAGCTTAGCAAACGAAAAGTCATCCTTGGGCCTTGCCGGCCCACATTTTCCACTTAGCAAAAGTATTCTTTCTCGGGCCCACGGGCCTGCAATTATAACTTGCCTTTTGTGAAAAGTGCAAAATGCCAAAATATCTCCTGCCACCCCGCTGGTCACAATTTTCCCATTGGCAAAAATCTCCCCAGGCCTCCTGGACCGCACTTTTGGCAAAAAATCCTTCCAGGCCCAAATCCAAAGGCCGTAACTTGAAAAATATGAAGAGTTAGAAGGACTTCTTTACATTTTCGAAAGGGGAAGAAATTTCCTATTTGATGAAGATATTTTTAGAAACCTTGAGTGCTTAAATATATATAAAAATCAGATTAAAGCACAAAAAGGGGGAAAGGGGGTTAATTGACCAAAAATAAGAGTGAGCAACCAAAGTAGGGAAAACCAAGATATCAGCACGGGCACGTTAAGGAAGCTTGACCTGACCCTGTGGGATACTAATTTTCGCCACCACAAGCCGCTTTGGCATGACTCCGAGTAACATAATGTTTTTATAGTGGACATCCATCCAACCATCACCATCACTACCGGGAAGAGGTGCCACGAGGCACCAAGTCGAGCCCAATGAAGACTTCCAACCAAGCCTAGAAATTGACAGTGTAGGTTGTTTTTGTGATTTTGCCAGTATATTATAGGGAATTTTTTTTTAAATAGTAGACAATGACGAGTGTATAATTTTTGAAAACCGTATGTTTTTTAAGTAGTTTATATAAAAACATAATACCTATTTATATATATATGAACAGATTATAGATATATCTATAAAAATTACTGGAATTTACAGCCACTTGAAATAGCTAAGGCGTCAACAAATTTTGATTTGACAGGGACAGATAATTTGAAATTCCAGGCCTGCTTCCGACTCCCCCCGAGATCCATCTCCTCGTTTAAAGTTGTCAGACTAAACACCGACCTAACCTCACGGCGGTCATTGAAAGCGGTTTCATCAATGCATACCTAGATTCAAAATTGGGCTCCTGCCCAATCTGCCGATTCTCCCTATAGCCAAGACTGGATCCTCCCATCACCATCGAGTCCCCACCATTGACCCTAGATCGATCCTCGCTAAGTGTTTCTCCATAGGAAGTTGGAACAGAGACAATGATCATACCACGACATTGCTCAGTGGAAACCATCTCCCCACCATTGTTCGGTACTTCATGAAACAGATCAAATTTTTCTAACACTGGTTAGCTAAGCAAAAGGGTTTCTGCCACATTCTGCATTGAATCGTCCTCCTCTTCAGATGAAACATCCGGTTCATCATCTCCTTGGATATAGTTGAATTTACAAGGTGGTTCCACAGGACCACAACATTCTTTCATCTCGTATCGTACCATTCTGCACTTGTTACAATAGATCCGGGAGCTCTCTACCTCAATCACATGTTCCCATTTGCCAGTAGGAGAATGCAAAAAAATCTCTTAGGCACTTTGAACCCCACATGTATATTCATGCAAAGCCTAGAAAAAGCTAGTTTGGATCGGGTTTTGGTTGTTGGGTCCATAGCAATAAGCAGTCCCATTGACCTGCAATCCCTAGGAGGACTTCAGGCTCCCAGAATTCCAGAGGATGACCCAGGAGCCTGATCCAAACTGGAAGAGCATGGAAACAAAAATCGTGTGGCATACCAGGTTCCCATTGGTGGAAAGTGAAGGCTGCACTTCCAAAAAACCACGACCCTTCAAGTTGGACTCTCTGCAATTCCTGCTCCTTGTGGAAGCAAAAAAGAAAGCCTTCACCAGTCAGAGCTCATACTTCAACCTTGCAACACCATTTTTTCCTGCTCCATTCATGCACCGAATCAATATTCGGTCGTAGTCCTGCGAACCTTCCCACTATTGAAAATCGGAATCGTTGTTTGGAATTGGCCCTATCAGCCTATCAATGATGACCTTCAAGACCTCTAACAGTGGCTCCTCATCCTTCCACAGAGGCGAGAGCTTCGCAGTTACACGATTCGACTCTCCAAACAATTTGCCACCCATGTGCCCTCTCCCTTCCCTACAATTTTTCCTTCCAGCTTCCCGTCCATGAGCTTCCACAACCCTTTTTGTGATCTGCTTCGTGGTTGTATGAAGGTCGTGTATAATTGTCACTGTGGCACCTTCAAATGCTCCACGTTGTTTTCAAGTATTCCACGCTTTTAGCTCCACGAGTGATTTGGATTACTTCATATGAACTGATAGTGAGTGAATAGATCACCAAGATGACCGCAACCACCTGGGAGTTCAACACGAGTCTCTACAATACATGTCTTCTTGTTGACTGGTTAATTGCAAATTTCAATGCAAATACAAATATATCCGCTCGTATGCCAAATCTTGCTAGTTATGAAAATCGTTGCAGCTTCATAGATGACATTGAATGTTCGCAGATTTATTGGGCATATGAACACCATAATGCAAGACAGATCTCTATTGGGACATCTATGTGAAAAATCTATTACAGTTACTGATTATTAACCTCCTATCTTGTAAGATTATTTGATCAACAAATATTGGAAAATAACACAACTGTAACTTCACAAATACAAACACATAAGAAATACCCAACAAGGTGAACACAATATTTTCGGACAATTGTCCCTGGAAAAACCCCGTAGGGAAAACCAGTACTACAGATGAGAAATATATTAAACTTCAGCAAATCAAGAGATACAAATATTGCTTGCCTCTTACTGGCAGAGCTCCGACAATCTCCTAATCCTCCTGCTGATATTCCTCCACTGCTATCTCCAACGCTATCACTGCGCCCTTGCTAACACTGCAAGACTACTTGCTAACACTGCAAGTTTCTCTCAAAACTTCCTTGTTACAAATGACCCCAATGACCCCCTTATATACTACTCTCGTTGAAAATCAACGACCGAGATTAATACAAATGAACGGCTGAGATTAAGACAACTCAATAACCATAACAACCTTGGTTATGAGGTGTCACCTAAAAGGAGTCAATATTAGATAACAATTGTTCTTATCCTAACAATATTTGTTTGACAAAAACAACTATTTCTCTAAATTCTAGGCTGTCCAAATAACAATTGGATGAGGACAAACAGCTGTCCAAGCTACAAACTACTAAGATTAACACTCCCTCTTAGCGAGGAAGTTGTTCTGCATGACACCCAACATCTCTCTGAAGAAGATAAATTTTGCCTTCCCCAATGCCTTTGTCAGAATGTCTGCTACCTGCTGATCTGTAGGTACAAATTGTGTTGTAACAACAACCTTGTTGCTACACAATCTCTGATGAAGTGATACTTGATGTCTATATGTTTTGACCTATCATGAAACACCGGATTCTCAGTCAACTTGATGCAACTCTGATTGTCGCGATGTATCACCGTAGTCTCAACCTTGACCAAACAAAGCTACAGCAACTTCCCGAAAGCCATATAGCTTCACATGTTGCCATCTTGCTTTTATGTACTCGACTTCTGCTGAACTCGAGCCACGGACTTACGCTTCTGCTGAACCAAGATACAACTCCTGATCCCAGACTGAAACAACACCCTGAAGTGCTCCTCTTGTCCGTTGTACTACCTGCCCAATCTGCGTCAGTATAGCCCATCAACCTGATTCCTTCACCTCGAGCATATCTAATTCCATACTCGATTGTACCTGCAAATAACGTAGCACATGCTTTTTTTCATGATCCAATGCACTCTCTTTGGCTCAACCATGAAGCTGGCTAAGAGAGTTAAGCTGCAAAAGATATATCTCGGCACAGTATTGACCAAATACATGAGAGAACCAATCAACTTCCTGTATAAGGTGGGGTCTACATCCTTCTCCCTGGATGTGTCTACCTTCCTCCAATTCATGATCATGGGTGTAGACATGGCTTTGCAATCTTCCATCCTAAACCTTTTCAAGATTTCCATGCAATATTTCCCTTGCCCAAGGAAAATCTCTCCATCTTTCTGCCATACCTCCATGCCTAGAAAGTAGTGCATAAGTCCCAAATCCTTCATCTCGAACTCTGCTGCAAGATCCCTCTTGCATTCTTCTATGAGCCCCAGTGAACCTGTAAGAAACAAGTCATCTACATATAGAACAAGAATGAGAATCTCACCTCCAACTACCAAGTAGTAGAGATTAGCATCTGCCTCACTCTTCACAAAGCCCATTTCCTGCAAGTAACTATCAATGCGCTCATACCATGCTCTGGGAGCCTGCTTGAGTCCGTACAATGCTCTCTTCAATCTACACACGTGGGTCTCTTTGTTGTGTGCTACAAAGCCTTCTGGTTGTTCTATGTATACCTCCTCTTTCAACTCACCATTAAGAAACGTTGTCTTGACATCCATTTGATGGATCTGCCATCCCATCTGTGCTGAAATTGAGATTACAGCTCGTATAGAAGTATACATGGCAAACTGGAGAAAATGTCTCCTCGTAGTCTATTCCCTCTTTCTGAGAGAACCCCTTTGCCATGAACCTTGCCTTATATTTCTCGATGCTACCATCTGCACCGTGCTTGATCTTATAGATCCAACGTGATCCAACCACTGCCCTATCTGTTGGTCTAGGCACTACCTCCCACACATCATTCTGCATAATTGAAGTATACTCCTCAACCATTGCTTCTTGCCACACTTGATGTTGTGCAGCCTCCTGATAGCTAGAAGGTTCACTATCTACCAACATACTAACTAATGCAACATAGTCATCATACATTTGGTGGTTTCCGTTGTCTATCACTCCTCCTAGGAGTACCCACTAACTCCTGAGTATTCTTCTATGTCTGATGAACCTCACGGTTCTTACTACCAATTGTAGAGGATGAAATATCAACATCCATGTCTTCTTGATGCATCTCTTCTTGCACCTATTGCTCCATACTTTGAAAAATCTCTCTCCTCCCGAGTCTATGCTTGTACTAGTAATCGTGCTCAAGCTTTCTTTGCCTTGACTCGATTGAGTGATCCTTGGAGCTTCTATTGGCTGCTCACTCTGATCATCTACTTGGCAAATCTCTAGACCTTCTAAATGCCTTGTCCTCCATGAACTTGACATCACGTCGAACAATAATCCTCCTGGTCCCCGGAATGAATATCCGATATGCCTTAGAGGTTTCTCTGTACCCCACAAAGTACCCTCTCTCTGTGATCCGAACTAACTTGTACGTGTATCCTTAGGAATGTGACAATATGCCAAACTCCCAAAGATCCTAAAGTGAGTGACATCACGCTTCTTCCCAGTGAATGCTTCCTCTGGTGTTATCTTCCCTAGTACCTTATGTGGAACTCTATGCATGTATACTGCTGTATTGCATGCCTCTGCCTTACGATAACGGGGTAAATCTTGGTCATGTAACATAGCCCTTGATGCCTCCGTTATAGACCAATTCTTCCTTTCAGTGAACTCCATTACTTGCGGATTGTAAGAAACAATCCACTCTCTCTTGATTCCTTCTGCGTATAGAACTCCTGGAACTCATTGCTTTTGTAGTCACCTCCATTGTACGACCGAAGAACTTTTATCTTCCTTCTGTTGAATTCTCCACAAGAGCTTTGAACTCTTGGAAGCAACTGAAAACCTCATCCTTGGTCTTCAAGAAGTATATCCATGTCTTCCTGGAGAAATCATCAATAAAAGTAACAAAGTACTCATACCCTCTGAGAGACTTCGTCGACATTGGTCCACATACATCTGAATGTACTAGATCAAGAACGCCCTTGGATCTGGTGTCACTCCTTGGAAAAGATGCTTTAGCAAACTTCCCCAACACGCATCCCTTACATACATCATCGTGCTCTGTGCTCACCTCAGGAACACCTGTCACTATCTCATGAAGTAATTTAAGGGCTCCATGATGGATATGGCCCATCCTTCTATGCCATAGCTCTCCCTGATCTCTAAGATTACTGTTGCTCATGAGTGCCTTAGGAATATCAAACTGCAGCCTATAAAGCCGACCGCTCCTAACTCCAATAGCTGTGGGTGATTTCCAATCCTTGTGCTTGATCAACACATGTGCCCCTCTAAAGAGTACATTGTACCCTTTGTCCTGAAGGACAGATACAAAAATCAAATTCATCCCTAAGCCTGGAACATGCAACACATCATGAAGGGGAATCATCTTACCACTCTCCCTCTGAAACTAAATAGTCCCTTTCCCAGCTGAGTTGAGTTTGGACATGTTCCCCATAGAGATCTGGATTTTGGTGCTCTCTTCCTTATAACTGGAGAAGTATTCTCTAACTCCTATCATATGATATGATGCCCCACTATCTATGTACCAAACACTCTGTGAAGTTGAGCTAACCATACATGCTATGAGTGCAAACTCATCTTCCATTCTACTAGAGGCTCATCTACACTTGCTGAAGCCGCACTTGCTTCTTGCCTTTCTTTTCATTCTTCTTCCTTTTTGGGAAATCACAGACATAGTGGCCAAACTCGTGACACCATAGCACTTGATCTTGAAAAATCTTTCTTCTTCTTTTCACCTTGTGAATTTGATCTTTACTAGACCCCTTCTTTGCTTTCCCTTTACCCGCTAGGGCAACATTTTCCTATTCCACCTCACTTTTCTGACTCTTATTGTTGGCTCCATTGACAAGACTTAGTCTAAGCTCCTCCTGAGTGAAATCACTCCATAGTCGATCCCAACTCTCGGTAAGGTGTCTCGTCCATTGATGACTTGAACAAAGACATCCCATTGCTTAGTAAACCCATTTAGGGCTATTCTCACTAGCTCGTCATCACTTGGCTTATCTCCAACAACTACCAATTCATCCTTGACAAGTCTAAGTCTGGTGAGGTAACTTGTGACATCTTCTCCTTTATTCATCCGGTATTCCTCAACTTTTCTCTGAGAATCGGCTTAGATTAGTGGTAGCATTCAGTGCACAGATTCATAATGACATCCCATCATCATCTTCTTGTTTGTATCTAACTCTACAATATGCGGAACAATATGATCCTTGACACCGTCGAGAATCAGCCTCCTCGCCTTGGCATCTTCCTTCTTATATGCTAAGAGTTTTGTTGCATCTATAGAGTGCAGTACAACGGTGGTCACATATTCCTTGATACCATTCTCTTCCAATGAAAGAAATTCGGCCTTCCAGGACACCAAAATTCGAGGCTCCATCAATCATGTCCTGATCTCTTAAACTGCTTTGAGGCCATCTTAAAAGAAAACAATAATAATAATTTTGAAGAGGTTAAACTGGGTTTTATAAACCCTCACTTTCTTTCACCTAGGGTAAATCTCTTCTACCCGAACAAAGCTCTGATACCATGTGAAAAATCTATTACAGTTACTGATTATTAACCTCCTATCTTGTAAGATTATTTGATCAACAAATATTGGAAAATAACACAACTGTAACTTCACAAATACAAACACATAAGAAATACCCAACAAGGTGAACACAATATTTTCGGACAATTGTCCCTGGAAAAACCCCGTAGGGAAAACCAGTACTACAGATGAGAAATATATTAAACTTCAACAAATCAAGAGATACAAATACTGCTTGCCTCTTACTGGAAGAGCTCCGACAATCTCCTAATCCTCCTGCTGATATTCCTCCACTGCTATCTCCAACGCTATCACTGCGCCCTTGCTAACACTGCAAGACTACTTGCTAACACTGCAAGTTTCTCTCAAAACTTCCTTGTTACAAATGACCCCAATGACCCCCTTATATACTACTCTCATTGAAAATCAATGGCCAAGATTAATACAAATGAACGGCTGAGATTAAGACAACTCAATAACCATAACAACCTTGGTTATGAGGTGTCACCTAAAAGGAGTCAATATTAGATAACAATTGTTCTTATCCTAACAATATTTGTTTGACAAAAACAACTATTTCTCTAAATTCTAGGCTGTCCAAATAACAATTGGATGAGGACAAACAGCTGTCCAAGCTACAAACTACTAAGATTAACAGTCTAGCCATGCAGAGTGCTGAGAATCCTATGTACATATTAATGCAAATGCAAAAGAAATGACATCACAATGAAACCAATGAAGACCGATCGAACAAAGTTGCAGGATGGCATAACGACTAAGAAGAATAAACCATCACACATGCAATAGAAATAGATTTGAAAAGTATTCCAGAGAAAACCAAACAATGCTAATCCATTATTAAGCCTCATACACATGCATTTGCAAGACTCTCATTTTGAATACATCCACTCGATATCAGTGATAGGAAATCAGAGAGAGCCGAACACATATTTTAGAGAGACAACAAAATAATAATAAGAACCCACACTATATTTTATTCATTTGGGAATGAACCCAATAAATAGGAGAATAGTATGCTAAATAGAGAGGAGAGTTAGGAAGTTGTTTAGCAACAACTCCTATAATCTCTCATACTAAATACAATATTTGTAAGTTGTTACAACACTATTAACAACTTACTCTATAAAATATTTAATCAACGTAATAACTATTTATCTATAAAGTGAGCACTATATTCAAGGAGATAGGAATCATCTGTAGATTCAACAATATCTCGCCCTGGTCTATAAGCTCTCCATGATTGGATCTCCCTTTCGTGGAAACCACTTATGGAAGGTAAAGTCGACATCTACCCCACAACTAGAGGCTTCTTCATAGTTGTCTTTGATATCACAGATGATAGAGATCTAATTTTTGATAGATTGTGGGATTATCAAAGTCATTTTTGCTTATGAAGCCATGGTTCCCTCTTTTTAACCATGTTACTGAAACTTTCCAAACCCGACCTGTGTGGATCCGGTTGCCATATCTTCCTCTCTAGTTTTGGGGATAAATTTTTAACTTCTATTGGGGATTCTTTAGGAAAAACCCTGGCTATTGACACAAAGACAACCTTGTACGAATATACTACATATGCTCACATCTTGGTCGATCTGAACACCTCAAAGGATTTCCTTTACTTGACCTGCATGTTGAGGATAGGATATGGACTCAAAACATTGACTATGAAGGCTTCCCCTTCAGATGTCGATTTTCTTTTCCCTTGGCCATTTAGCGGCGGATTGTAAGTTTGGGAAGAAAAATACCAATAATCAATCTTCGTGGTGGAAGAATGCTGATTCTAGCCATTTGGTTGTAAACAGTCACTCAGATTCAGAGTCAGAAGAGGGATCTAAGGATGTGGAAGAGGAGGCTCTGCACAAGAGATAACCCCTTCTCATGTAGAAGGAATCTTCTCCTTGCGCCGGTTTGGAGTCCTTTTCCCCTCCTTCTTCGGGATCCTCAATCAGATGGGTGAAAATAATTTTGAAATTTGTATACCAGTTCACTCAAATGAAAATGTTAATCCAAATATCGGTGACGATTGGTCTACTGTGAATAGAAGAAAGAAAGGGAAGGTTAATGACTCCCTTAAGATGTGTCTTTGTTCCCATGGGAAGAAGTCTCATGGTTAGTGTTTCTTCTGTGTTTGTTTTTGTTGTTAGTTGGACTTCTGGTTGTTTGTTTCTCTATCCATGTGGAAGAGGCAGCCCTTCATGTTCCTCATTGTTATATTTTTATCTCCACTTTCTCTCATTGTAATGGGGGGGTCCCTTAACCTTATTTTACCCTTAATAAAAAAAAGAAAAAAGTGAGCACTATAATATGATTTCCTAACAACAAAATATGAAATGATTACGGGTTATAATATTAATGTATCTAAAATATTATGATAAAGTAGTGTTTCTTAGATATATAGTGAAAATGAAATAGGATTTCATTTGTCAATAAAATCTCTATTTAATACAATTTTACTATATGAACTTAAATATTTTGATATTTACATGAAAATTATGAAAGTCAATAATGAAAATTAAACGTCATGTGCAAGGTAATATTAATTAAGAAACCGTCACAAAAAAATTTTGGTGGTAGGGGTGATCGTCAAATTTAATCCCTGATTCGATAACCACGTATCTACGGGATGGTCAAAGCTCTACCAAACAGGCTTAGATTTAATATCATGGCCTTTGAGGCCTTCTTTGTCACATTGACCAACCAAAAAGACTCACCATATCCATCAAACAATCGCAGATCACCTTCTCGAGAAAGATTCAAAACACCGGATGTATCTAACTTTGAGTCTCCCGGTTAGCCACTAAAAACGATCACCTTTTTTGATAATTGGGCATACCGGTAAGTGACAATATACTAGTTATTGGTTCCATTGGAGATGAAGAATCACAATTCAAATGTTCCATTCCTTGAAATTATGGTTTTATTTCCAATAAGTGAGGCACCCAGAGAAAAAGTACCTCCATCCTCAAATGTAGTATTGTATCTCTTGAGATGGATAAACATTTTCATCATATAGAGAAAGCGTAAGAAGATTGTTTCCCTATTTCTCTCCATTGCTAAGAATTTCAATGGTGAGGAAACTCTTAAAAGGAATGTAGGTGATCCTCTTATTTTTTATGGTAAGTCACATATGAACCATATTTCATTTTGTGAACCTCTCAAAGGAGAAAGGGGGTGCGATATGCAGATACTTGCGGTAACACACTCTTGAGATAGCTATGAAAGTAATCCCTTGTCGTTTAATACTCCTAATGTCAATAGCTATTTTTTGTAACATCAATGCTTGTGTTTTTTGGATAGTTTGAGCCCACACCATTTTGAGGGGAATTATTTTTGTGCTTTTCGCCATAAACTATGGAGATGAAGACACATCGAGGGGAGTCGACATCATATGTCGAGCTATTGTAGTTGTTGAATTTTGATAACCACAAAACATGGCAGGTCAAGTAGTTTTGTACAAGCTTTATAGACAATAGATTTAACTTGGTTAATTGCACCATTGACAAGCCCAACCTCTACCCACAATATGGCAGTAAGCATAACCTTTTGGCCCTTACAAAGAAGAAATTTAGATTACAATTGACATTCATCCAAGACAAACAAGTTATTTCATCCTATATGTTTTGTATTGCGACATACAATATGAACATTCAATGACTTCGACATTTCTTTATTGAGTAATTCAAGGAAACCATTTGTTGTAAAAAACTACAATGACATACAAAAATAAAAATATTTCATTTGTCCCAGACAAATGCATGTTCTAAACATGATGTCATGCCATTATGAATTGAATACATTTTTTAGCAATAAGTTCAACTAATGGTAAACATGGGAATGATCTTCAACAATTTTAATATATCTTGCAATATTTTCTTGACACATTATGGCCAACTATTATAACACCGCTGAATATTTTAAAACAAGCATAGAAAATTCATTTAGTTATCTCTCATAACAATATATTATTCTTCTCCTTACAGAAATCTAGGTACATCAAATAAGATTTTAATCCCTAACTAGGTGTTGTTATTTTATAGTATTTTTGTGATTATATTGCTTAGGCCATTCTCCACACTTTCCCACTCAACAACAAACATCATCCATGCAAGAATTTTCCTTCTATATTGTTTATTTTTCACCTTCTCGTGACGTTATCATTGTATCTTGGTTTGGTATCTATATAGTATGCTTCATTTTCTATTTTATTGAAACTATACTATCCTTCAAAATTTATTTGGGAGTGTTCATCTATGGTTTCACTATATAGCCTATGTGAGTAAATTACTAATTTTACAATTTTTATTCTCTTATAAAAATTACAATCTAATATTACAAGAGTCCTTTTGTCTAATTTTTGGGGTAACATTTGTTGAAGTTTTGAAAATGACATGAATTTCTTTGATTTTTAATAATTACATAATTCCAAGCAAAACCTCCACTCTTCAACATAGAAAAATAATTTGACAAGAGGTGGGACATTCATCCAAGTCACTACTTTTTGTAAAATAAAATAAATTTAGTAGAAAAATCAGAATGCATGCGTTGGTTTCCAATAATTTAGGGGCCCAATGCATGATTCAAAAGGTATATACCACTAGTTTGAATACACCAAAAATGCCGAGGGTCATCACGGTGATCGAATAACGTGCACACGTTATATGCCCCCATACATGCCTAGGTGGGCCCCATCGGCTATGGTATACACACATTTTGGGAATCATAAAAATAAATACAAATAAAATCAGATGATGGCATGTGGCATGTGGTAGGTGGATTGGTAGGCATGTGCACTAATATGTGAGAGTTTGCGGGTTTAAATCACATATTTTTGTGGTAGACACAATGTGTGTATACCACAAAACGAAAGAAAATTCTAAGCTGTCGTTCGATTTTGTGTATACCACACACCAATACATGCATGTATGGGTGTTTTGAGCTCCATTGTAGGATAGTCGATGCCCCAAAAATTACAATTCTCCATGATTTTGTTCTCTACCCATTATGAACTTCCAAAATTAATTTCTATGTAAAATTGGTGTGTGATTTGGAGCTCTTACATGGAAGAAATGAATGATTGATGGGTTTTGTTTGGGAAAGAGGTGATCAAAGAAATCGAGGCGAAACAAAGTTTGATGATGAAAAATGCAAAACATAGATAGCACTAATTAGTCTTTGATTTGTACCCTTATGAGGGGAATGACATGAAGTGGAGATTCCATATCACAAGATAGATTCCATATGTCTAAATCCCTCACGGTTCTTCCTTTTTCCAACATGCCCTCTAGTTTCTTTTGTACCTTCCTTGTCCTTTAGAGTTCATAACCATTTCTTCCATGGATCAATCTATTGGTAGTGTCATCATGTTGGTTCATTGAAATATCATTTCCTATCTACCATTAAAAATTAAAACAACCATGACCATGAATGAATTATTGACAAAAATGAAAATAGGAAAATAGAGAAAAATGTTGTGATGTACCTAGAGAATAAATACATGTCCTCTTTGTCTAGCTTATCCTCTTCATTTTGTAGATGACCCACAAAATGGGAGGCTCATGAAATAAATCTAAATGGTTTTGTGTAGGGAATGATAAAAAAATATGAAGTAACTTTTGCACACATGTACATGATGAATTTTGAGTGTTGGACATTTGTTGAAGTTGTAGACAATCTACTTCCATTTCCATTATTTAACTCATCGCAAAAACATTTATTTAGTCACCTTTGACTCGGTAGGAAGACACCTATCAACATTATTAAATAGATTTTAATAAAATATTACTATCCATTATATATATGTATATGCACCTTATAATCAAATACAACATGTAATGGAAATTCATGCCCAAGACACGTAATGAACTATTACCTTGCAAACCCTATGTTTGAAAATTTATGGATTATAAACGTTTATAGTTTTAAGGCATGGTTTAAGACTTGACATTCTTGGTATTGTTATTTAGGCCAATTTTGTTTCATATTCATCAATTTAAACACCCCATATTCTTTCAAGAGGTCATTTATATGATCTATTGATCATATCAAATGAAAAATAGATAGAAGAGTAAACTTTATCTCATAACTATTCAATGATCAAACCTTCGGTTGATTACATAAATAAGCCAAATAAATAAATAAATAAAAATTAATATCTTGAAATATATTTTGATAAATTTTTAGGTAATAAAATCCATAAAATGCAATTTTTAGTAATGTGCGAGAAAGTTGAAGGCTAGGGAATCTTGCAAGAAAAAAATCAAATATACAAATGAAAATACCTAAATTGAATGATAATCATGCCGAGGCATCTTATTTGGAGTGAGCTTTACTGGAAAATGTCGTGCTCACTGAAACATGTTTTCGAAACCTCATTTTTGTCCACATAATCTCCGACGAGCTATATGTTGTATGTGTCGGTCACATTTGTTTGATGCATGGCGCTTCAACAACCACCTTCCCCACCAACGTTCCAAATTGAGCCCTTCATATCCCTTCCCAAGGCCTCAAACCCATCAGAAAAGGGCAGGTAAAAATTTACATGTAAAAACAAATTAAATGTAAAAATCATCGTGACAAATGTTTTTGACAACCTCTTTTTGTCCACATAATCTCCAATGAACTATATGTTGTATGTGTCAATCACATTTGTTTGATGCATGGCACTTCAGCAACCACCTTCCCCACCAGGGTACAAAATTGAGCCCGTCATAGCCCTTCCCAAGGCCTCAAACCCATCAGAAAAGGGTGGGTAAAAATTTACTTGTAAAACAAAAAATAAATGTAAAAATCATATGACAATACTGAGCTACAAGGTAATTTTAAAAGTGTCAAAATAGCTTAGAAGGGTTGTGGTGAAAAATATCTGTCAATAATTTGTGTGAAATTTAATATCTTAAAAAATATTTTTGATGAATTCTACAAACAACAATCACCTCCAACTTTCTAGGCTTTGCACATGGCTCATAGATACACTAGACAAGCTAGTGTAATACTTTAAATTACCAATTTTTTAATATAAAAATATACTACTACTATAATACTATTAATCTCTAATCCCAAGTTTTTAGCAAGTTGATGTCAGCTCAACGAATACTTGAGTATAAATACAAGTAAAAACAAAAGATTTCATATTATTGTTTACGGTGCTCGCATTTTCTTGGGATTCATTCGGATGTTCTATTTACCACATTTTACTTATTTCTTCTTTTTGTTGCAAGATCCACCTTGAGAGGCATATAAGAGAGCTAGGATCAACTTGCACACAAATATTTACACACTTGGGAGCCTTCACAACATGATTTGAAATAGATCCAATGTGTAGAGTGGCCACAAGTTTGGATATGGGCTGAGATGGATATTTGAGGTCAGGGGAAGAGCTTGGATAAAAGTGTTGAATTAATCTCAAAAAGTGACTTTAATTTGTGGCTCACGCAATGTAGGGTGTCGAGAAGGCTCTATGGGAGCTAGGTTGGTGCCAAAGGGCAGGATGAGCTCATAGTGCTCTTGTTCCAAATAACCTAGATCAATTTGAGCTCAATGTGTAGACAAGCCATGAGCCAAGATGATTGGATTAGCTCTATTTGTATGCAATGGAGAAGGATCTTGGGGAAAAGGTAGATGGGGCTTGCTTTTAGGAAAAACAAAGTTTGAGTCACTTGATGTGCTCACCCATTATGACCCTTCCAAGGAAGAACCGAGCTAAGTGTAAGTTGCTTCCTAATGCAAATGTTGCTTGGACCTATTTGAGATTGTAAAATTCACAAAAAGAAGAGGATCTCATTTCAAAGATGGAGAATAGGTAGAGATAATATTCTTCATCCCTTGAAAGAAACCCTCCAAGTCATCATTGGTATCTTCTCTCTAACTTTGTTATTCAATAGCAGGATTATGTGGAGGCCAACAAGAATTTTAAATTTATAGTTTTTCTCAATACAATGTTGCTCAAATCTATTCCTAAGCAGTTGAGGAGGAGGATTGTGAAAAAAATTAGGGATGACTACGAAGAGTGTGTGTGTTTCATGGAGTAGTATAATTGGGTAAAACATCATTTAAATGTAGTAGATCTGAATGCATATTGTGCACGAGGTGAAACTCTTGGCTTTGAAATCTAACCAAGAATATATAAATTTATCTATAGATGACATATTTAGTGTGGGTGTTTCAATGTATGGATGCACATTTTATTTAATTTATTTGAAAATATCTAATCTAATGTATTTTACTAGTTAAAATTTACATGTGTTTTAATTTTAGTGGTTAAAATACGAATGGATTTTTTTATTGAAATGGTAAGAATCCAAATGGGTTTTAATTTTAGCACTAAAATCCAAGTAGAAGTTAAAGTTATTTATTTTATTATTTACAAGTTTTCTTAATGATTTTGATAAGAGATCCTAGTGTCCCACACGCAGTTTGATGGTATTTATGTGTTTATTGATTTGTGTGTCTTCTTGTCTCATTTCAATTGTTTGTTTATTACATCAAAGGTGTTCCCCCTATGGGAGAGACCCTTCCGGTCATTTCAACCATTGTGTTAAATTTGCCAACCTTCTAGATGTTTTTTCAAGGTGTTTAATTTTGATGGCTGTTTGGACGTTGTTTTCACTTTCGTCGGCTATTTTTTAAAAGTGGCTTTTTCATGGCTATATTTAACAGCTACTACATTTTCGATTAGCTTTTTCTTGTATGTTGAATTGTATTTAAATGCTCGATAACAACCAAACCAAGGAAAATTATCAAGCATTTTGTTTCGGTCTGTAAGAATTCGGTTTCGTTTTGCATTAAGTTGCATCGAGGGCTTGTGTTAAGTCCATGAAAGAAAGATTCACGAGGTGAATAAAATTCTTCTGTCTTTTCGCTATATCTTGATTTTGATCTCTCTTTGTAGTTTTGAATTGTCAATCTATCGTGTTTGAGCAACTTTGCTGTATAAGGGTATAGTCGCTTTCAAAAACTATTTAACCTTAATACAAAAAACATTCTTCTGTCTTTTTCTTCGATGATAGTTGTCGTTCCTTTTAATTATCTAGCTCTTTATTCTTTTCAATTTAGGTATTCTTTTCAATTCATGAGATTTGGTGTAGGGTAGGTTATTCATCTACTTGTTTCTTGAAAAAAGTGTGGGTTACTGATCATGATGAAGATATGCTAATCCTTATGCAACACCTTGAGCAATTTTTAGTCGAGTTTCCTAGTCTAGCTTAATCTTCTTAGAATGAGCTTCTTATTGCCAAATTCCAATTCATTCCTATTGAGGGAGTAGTTGAGATGATAAATTAATTTTTTTTTGCCTTTGAAGAGGGGATTAGGTCCTCTAAGTGTCTAGCTAGCTTAAAATCATAAGGGTTTATCCTTGCCTTCCCGAGAACTCAGAATCCTTCATCATTGGCTAGGCTTGTACACACTTCCAACAACTTTTAAGCTTACCAGTGAGTCACAACTATTCACATCACATGGGATTTGTCCTTAGGATACCTCGTCCTATCACTAAGATCAGGATTTTAACAGTCAAATAGCATTGTATTCGAAATAACAATGACTCTCTTCCTAAATCAGGTCTTTGATGGACTTCACAACTTGGGACACAATCTAACTTCCTTCTAGTATAACTGAGTTTGCATTTTTTTGTCAAATCTTGACTGAACTTACCTTATTCCTCGATTGTGCTAAGAGTTACAAAGTTATAGTCCCCAGAGGATTCTAACTCCCCCTCTTGTTATCATGTCAATGATGATTCTTTAACAATCTCACTAAAGTAGAATTCATATCAGATTCCTCTCACCTGTTACGTTCTTGTGACCTTATTCACATGCATTAATCAGTTGAAAGGGATTATTCTCCATTTACCTTGGATTATGTTCAAATTTTGGGGAGTATATAGTCATTACATTAATTTTCTTGAAGGTGTACTACAAGTCAAATCCAAATTTAATGTTGGATAGAAGAATACAATAGAATATTGTTGTGCATATCCACTTCATCTAAAAAAATGGAGAATGGTTGAGCCTTGATCTATGATGGAAGATGATTTGATTGAACATCCATCAATACATGTCATCAAGGTTATCTCATCTCATGTTTTCATGGTTAACAGTTTTGAATTTTTATCCATGCATAATATGTTAGCTTTTTGAAGGAGTTACTTACCCTTGAACTGCATAGTACCCAAAGGGGTTTCTAAGTTATTATCTTCTGTCTTTATTTATGATGTTTTATCTTTTGAAGGAATGGTCGAGGCTTGGACTGTAGTGCCTAAGTAGTGGTTCTAGGCTTTTAGCTATTTCACTGTTCACTTTTATGTTTTGAATTTTTATGCATGCATAATATGTTAGCTTTTTGAAGGAGTTACTTACCCTTGAACTGCAGTACCCAAAGGGGTTTCTAAGTTATTATCTTCTGACTTTATGTATGATGTTTTAGTTGTTTCAAGGAATGGCTGAGGCTTGGACTACAGTGCCCAAGTAGTGGTTTTGGGGACATGAGATGTAATTTTAGATAGAGTGGAAGTTGCCCATGTTCTTCTCCCTTTATGTTGAATAACTTGAGTTTGATTGACAATATTGGGTAAACAATTTTCTTTTCAATACTCATTAATTTTCTTTAAGGTGGGCTAGAAGTGTCATTCAAATATAACAGATAAATATTTGCCAGACACATATATTATACTGATGTAGAATGATTCCAGAATTAAAATTTAGTTCCCATCATGTATGGAGGAGTCCCTAGACGTGTTCCCCAATACGGAGGTGATCTTAAGGAGTTTCTATTTACTTTTCCTTCTTACAGAGATTTTGTGACGGGACACTGTTCATTGTGAGAACCAATTGTATATTAATTCCAACATCTTCTCAATTCTTGCATGATCTTATTGTTGGGCAGGAAGATTAAGATGAATTTAATTTTTTTGTTACGCAATGTAGATAAACATCATCTAAATTTCATGGACGTGGAATTGAATTAATCTTTTTAGTGTTGCACATTCCTCAATAATTTTTTGTAGATATCAACCTTGGATCTTGCTTGCTAGCATATACACACAAAACACTACCCTTTTGGGATCTGAATTGGCAAGATATAGAAGAAGGTCTACTCTACATCATAAGCATAGCTATTCTTACTAAAATTAATCTCCCTACATGTAGCATCTGTAAGTAATCATTATCTACGGATGGTAATATTTCTTCTCAGTTGAGTTGTACAGATTTTTAAAAACAGAGGATATTTCATCAGATGCCTACACATTTTACCTCCATGTTTACAAAGGATTTCACATCTTCAAAAAATGACAAGAATTTTCTTATTTTTTAATGATCTCTATAAATTGTACCATAGATCCCATTCGGTAAATACTGGAAAAAGCGAGGAAAGGTTATGTTATCCAATTTCACTACCCCGGTGGAATTGAACAACTGGACAAGCTCACATAGCCCTCAGGAGCTCACAAACACTTGTTGACCTTCACAAGGTTTAGATGTTGTTAAGGAGCGGTGAACGGATTGGCTCAGCAAAATGGCATAAAACCAGGTGCATTACTTCGTGAACACCCCGGGCACCTTCATAAGGGCTTCATAGCAATTGGGAATCCCAAAAATACATGGAATATTAAAGGAGTTGAGGAAATTGAGAAATCTGCCTTTGGTTTCCAATTAATCCCATCGAGCCCATAACCGAGCTTGAATCTATGTATTACTACCAAGCCAAAGGAGGGACCTCCAACGAGCTGATCAATTTCAAGACACAGGCCGAGCCATGTTAAGGGTCTAGACTGAGTATATTCATGGCCGAGCTACTCCTTTAAGAGGATCGAGCTGCATGTTAAAAACCACTTGAGCTATCATTACCTTCTGGTGTTGAACTCACCAAGCTGTCGAGCTCTGCAAACAAGACGAACCAAACCAAGCAGGTAGATGAGCACCGTGTTAATAGACGAGCTCCAGGAAAACAAAGAAGCAAGCTAGTTCGGGCCCTGCAATGGAGTTGAGTTGTTTGAACAAGCCACAAAGCTCGTAATTGAGAAGGCTCCGCTGATCATGTCTAGGTCGAGCTACACTTGGAATGGTGGGTGAGGAGATCAAGTTTTATAAAATGACCACAGAGAAAGGAAACTGAGTTGACTAGTAGTGGCCGAATTGGCTCTTTCTATCAAGACTGACCCACAATTGAAAAGCATGCAACTGAGTTGATCGCAGCAAAGTGAAGAAGGCAGAGTTCAGTGAATCACAAAGTCGGCTATACCAGTAGATTGACTCGCCGAGCCAACATAGTGAGTCCGGTGGCGACCGGATCGGTGGGAGTCAAGCATTGTGGAGGCACGGGCGCTACGTGGCCGCTCGACGCGATTGTAAAGGAAAGAAAAAGTGTGGAGGCCCCGAAGCCGCGCGGGGCCTCCACGTGGCACCGACTGCCATCAGCACGTAGCGGTTCAATGGCCTTTTCGAATCAACGGCGGGAGCAAAGAATTGGCCTGATACGCGATGGGTGTGACAACAGTGCTGAGTTGGAGCTCGCCAGTGCCAAGTCACAGGGACAAGTTGCGCCAAGGTGCTGAGTCGGAGGTCGATGAATACCGTGGTCCGATGCGAGGTGGCATGTAGGTAAGTGGGAGGTTTGTAAATTGACACGCAAGTGGGTGATCTGAGTCGACAGTGTAGAAAAGGGACTCGATGGCAATGCAACGTAAAAACGAAGCCTAAGGAAACATAAGATAGAGGAGTCGTCGTGACCAATTTAGTAGCTCGGCGCAATGAAAGAAGAGGCTTGGAATGCGAGAGAGGAGCCAGCTCGGCTGAGCTGCCATGTTTAATTGCCTAATGTTAAAACAATTCCCCTACACATTAAAACACAAGAGGTAAATCAAGGTGGGCCCCACCTATTTTTAATGCCCCAAATCATTCAAAATATTTGCAAGAAACATTGAAAAGGAAGAGAAACATATTAAAATTGTCTTTCCCAACCAAAATTAATACACACTCCCTTAACAATCAAAAATGTTTGGCAAACTCAAAGGAGATGTTGTCACTCGTAAGCCCATAACTTGAGCATTTCTCAACGAAATCACACAAAATTAGACTCGTTAGAATTGTGACTCCGAGGCTGACGCAAAAAAATTAGTAAATTATGGAATTGATAAATATTTCATAGATAATTTTGTAGAAAATGATCTCAATTAATGTTGGTGGTTGGGTAGTGGTTGGAAATGCATTGAATGAGCATGAGCAATCATTCTTTCTCTCTGCAGGTCATGGGACAACGCATGGGAGCCTTTTGCAAGAAAAGTACCATTAATTGCACTCATTTATTACATCTTGCAAGTGGTTGAAAAGGCAATTTCGGGATTGTTCTTTCCCTCTCTCCTCATTCTATAAATTGTAATCTTTGGCTCATTTGTAAGGGGAGTTAGTCATTCTTCCTTCTTGCCCTCTCTCTTTCTTCTCTATTAGGGTTGAATGTGGAGCTTAAGCCTCCTCCCAAGCTTTGTAATGGCATTTTCTTGCCTCTTTCCCACTAATGATGTACTTGTGTAAATTCATGGAGCAATAAAATCTATTTTTGTGATGCATCTTGTCCATCCTTCACATATTTTGTTGTCTCTTCTTACCTCTCTTCATTAGCAGGGTATACTATGCATATTCTTATGCTTATTGTAGGTTTGTGGGAGCTGTGTTTAATGGGTATGAAATGGTGTTCTGTGTGAATCTATCTCTGACGGTGGTGCATCTTGTCCACCCTCTCCTCTGCTCACCTCTCTCTATTTCAGGTAGTTGGATCCTTGGTTAACCACCTCCTTTTCTGGTGTATCACCACTGTTAGTGTAGGTTCATTTTCATGCATTCTCTCTCCCTGGTCCCTTGGAAGGTTAGATTAGGATTAGTTTTCTTTCCTACATTAGGAGTAGATTGTGGCAGTAGTAGTCTGAACCAGAACCAACCTTCTTTGGAGGGTCATCTCAAGCCTGGAAGTCCCACAGCTTTAGAGATGATCCAATGTTACACAAATTACACCGTATGCCCCACTCACATTTCAGGCCATTCGGGGGGTGTTGTAATTTGGTGATAACGGAGTTCCTGAATTTGTTTTTGAATCTACCAATTTTTTCCCAAGCCAACAAAATATAAGACCCATTAACAAACAATTGAAAGGTAATTGAAAAATAAACAATAGTGGAAGGAATTTCTGTTCATCTACTATGTAATATAGGTGAATATATTTTCATGAGTTTTCTTTAATGAGATAAATTTTGAGTAATTTCCATAAATGACCTTAGACCTCTTTTACATGTTGAGTTGTTATTGAAGCACATATATTATACTGATGTAGAATGATTCCAGAATTCAAGTTTAGTTCCCATCATGTATGGAGGAGTCCCTCCTTTTGAGTTTGTTGATACATTTAATTTTATTAACTTCTTTTTCTCTTTTTTTTCATGATATTTTTATTCTCATTCTCTCGGTGGTAAAGAAAATAGTGTTGTCTCTAAACAAACTTGAAAGCGGCTTTCAATATTGATTGAAGTATTTATTCATTTGTCATATTTATTGCATGTTATGGACTAAGAGATTATTGTAGAGTGCTTTCATGTTATTTTCTTTTGATTGTTTCATCTATATTTATAGTTGGCTCCAATCCTTTTTCCGAAGTGACATGTGGGGGCATGTGCCTTCGTTAATGAAAATATTCATTATGTGCTTTAAGGGGCTCGTTCCCCCAATGAGGTATTTTCAAGCATCCCAAGTTGGACATTAGGCTGATCGGTGACAAGGTTTTTTCAGTTTTCCAACATACCTAAGAACATCTTGTTGGACTAACATACTTATTTTCCCTCTCCAGTTTAATATGATGCAAACTAGAAACACAATTCCCCTCCCTACAATGGGCTTGACACTAACTACGCCTCGCTTTGCAGAGGGATGAAGAGTTTAAGCATCTTCAATGTGTTGTTAATGTTTTGTATTGTAGGAAACCAAAACCACTTAAAAACTAATAGCCAAAATTATCATAGATTGTCTCCACCTAATGCGAACATCCCCAATTTTTCTCTCCAAATTCCAAACAATTGGAGATCATTCACGAGGCTTCTGCTTGATTTATGATTCTAACGAAGATGCACTTGAAATATGAACCACCCCACAAACTGAGGAGAATGAGAATACTAATCAAGGCATCTGCAAATGGACAAAAATACAAGAAACGTGCAAAGAAAATTGCACAAGAAAAAAGCAAGAAATTTGATTTTAAAAAATAGCTTGTAGTGGTTAGTTTATAAGTGTTTTTGAAACAAATTGTAACTCGTTCCAAATAATTCCATGTATGTATTATGGAAGTATATATCGGACATAGAATCAAAATTTTTAAACACATGTTCAATTTTTGTAATCCAACAACTATGCATTTCTAATTTCTTTATCATTGTATCTCCATACAAATACCTATAGTTTTCTTACTTCAAGTGTACATATTGTTGTTATTATTTTCTATTCTATTTTTTTAACATAATAATCTGTAATTCGTTTCAAATAAATGCATGTATATATTGTGGCAAAACATATGGAACACAAAATCTAACTTTTCAACATACATGTTCAATTTTTCCTTTATACAATTGCTCGCTTCTTTATGTAAACGAACAACAACATACTTTTTATGTGTTCTTCATTATATCTGCACAAAAATATATATAGTTTTAAAATTCCGAGAAAGAACCATGCAATTTTTAGTTGTTTTCATCTAAATCTTTGTAAATTATATCATTTTTTTGCATATTGAATTGTTAAAGGGTTAGACTTCATGTTTGCACTTTTTAGAAAATATAAATGAATAAGGAAGAAAACTTTAAAGGTTCTCATTGTTTACAAATGCATGTTATCCTAAACACATCCTTCATTTCATGTTTGACTACACTACAAGTTTACATTTTCCACCATATATTTGCAGAACTCCCACTATCTTGAGCATCTTTTAGTTGCCATGGAAATAACTTTGACACATGAAGGCATTTCTCAATTGATTGAGGGTGGTTCCAATGTTGACCCCACATTTTAGATACTACACTTGTCCTCCCTAAGGTCTATTCTCAACGGGTGCCCAACATTGTGTTGACCTTTCAGATGGGATACATTTTCAGACAACACTTCTACCCTCCAAATTTGCAAGTCGTGTAACCAAAAAATCAATACAAGAAGGCTCCATTGTGTGCTTACACAAATATCGTGTTAGAATGATCAAAATTGAATTGTAAGCTTCATATCTTTCTCGATTACCAATGTATATAAACTCCCTATATTAATTATAATTTCTTTCTATTTATTTTTTCCATCCATTGCTTGGTTCTAATTTTATCCCGATTTTCTTTTCCATTACAGGATTGTTCTTATCATTGAAATGGATGTTGTTGTCGAAACACATTCGAATGTCGGTGCTCAAAACCAACTACCAAAAATTCTCTCCAAGACAATCGGTTTACGTGAACAAATTCAAGTGCAAATTAGGTTAAAAATATTTTGTGAGAACACCCACTAAAATAAGTGGATTGAATACATCTATGCACATGTGCTCCACAGAGGGTCGTGCCTCCTAGAAATAACCCTTTGTGAATATCACAATGCAAGGAGGAGATTGCTCCATGTGGTTTGATTTTGTGGATTAGGAAGGAGGAAAATCCACATCACCTATTTCATGAGGGCCGCAGAAGCATTATATGAGCATATTGAAAATGGGAAGCTATATACAATTTCTAATGGGAGGATTGCTTGATGCAAAGCTATGTTATAACCATTTGAACAATGCTTTAGATATTTTCTTGTAACCTTCCTCAACCATAACTCCACTCGTAGAAAATGAGGATCTGATACCTTCCCATCACTTTCACTTCACCAAAATCAAGGACATACCTATAAGCACTTTGTCGGTTCTACAATTGATTTGATTGGCATTGTTCTTGTGATGTCACCATGCTCAATAATTTGTGGGCATGAAAGTTTGAAACAAAGAGAAGAACTCTTCAATTAAAGGACATGTTAGGATTCAATGTAACTATCACATTGTGGGACAACACTTAGATGAGATAAGAAAAGAACTTAAAGACATGCTTTCTATACCGCCTCTTCTAGTCCTTTCCTCGAAAGTTTCTTGCATCTCTAGTTTCAATGGCACCTCAGTTGACACTGTTTCAAGTACCAAATGTTACGTCAACCCTCTAATTTTAGAAACCAATACACTTCATGGTTGGGTTGATTCTGATGACTACTCCCTTCCAACGCCCTCTATCACAAGCAAATTTATGGGCCCTCCAAAAATCTTGACCTTTGTAACAACGATTTTGCAGGTCCTATAGATGGGGAACATTGAGAGAAATGAATGGGCCATGGTTACTATAGAAATCACAAATATCAACATGGAATTTTTTTTTACAAGGCATGTCCTCTTTAAAAAGGTGACAAACAATGCAAGAAAAAAGGTGAGAGAGAATGGTAATGGTTCATGGTTCTATTCGAGTTGCAACATACAAGTTCAAAACTATGATTATAGATATGCACTCATGATTGATCTAAAGGACCCAATAGGAGAACTTAGATCGCCATTCTTGCTTTTGATGAGACAACCGAGTCAATCATGGGTGTTGCATTATGCTAGCAACCTCCATATATTGTCTATAGATGAAGATGCGACTAGTGAAATTACAAGAAATTCCATTGGAAATGATTATTACATCACACTTTCCCACAGAAAAAGAGACATACCATGGAAACAATAGATTGAAATGTGTCATCCTTAGTTAAAAGAAAGTGGATAACAATGTGTTGGTCGTCAAATAGGACTTTTAAGAGAGCAACAGACAGGGGACAAGAAGTCCCTCCTCTTTAATGGGAGAGGTTCCCTTATTCAGAAACAAACCTATTTACAAATGTACAGGACATGATTTGTTGGTTAAACTTGGATACCACGAAAGTGTTTTCTATGAAGGTCACCAATTACAAAAGGACTGAGGAAATGAGAGCATGGAAAAGAGCAGAAAGGAAAACATGCAGAATTATAGATATCAGAGTAATTATTTATGTATGCGAAGTCACCGTGAATTGAAAACAAGATCATTCGTATAGAACAAGTAAGATGGAATTTAAAGACACAAAGTTACGTAAATAACATCTCGCCGCTAACGCAAAGTTTCTTAATGTAACACATATTTATTAATCAAGGATACAAGTTCCTTCTTGGTTATACAAGATCACCAATCGATAAGACTAACAAACTGGAGACAAATGATCTTCACAAAGAAAACAAATGAAAGCTTAGAACAGATAGAGATCGGATAGATAAAGAAAGGAAAGTCCTACGTATTGATTTCTCTATAATCTATTTACACTTGCGAAAAATATGCCCAGTTCTTCCTTTTAAATGGCGCAAAAAAGGCCAGTATATAGCTTACAATTCGGTTACTCCTCGTAACCATTTCTTTAATCAAGAACCGTTAAGGGCTGCCAACCGCAATACCTCAACCTGAAGAAAACGGAAAAAGAAAGAAGACAGGTGGCCAGTCTTGCCTGAGAGGGACCCACCGACTTCAGAATCTGCTGCCTGAATTTCTCTAACGCCTCAGCCATGTCTCTGCCACGAGGAGCTGACGTGTTGGCAGCAGACTGCGTCCAAAATCTATGGCGTTCCTCCATCTTTTTAACAAACTCGGCGCGTGCATGATCATCTTCGTTCGGCTTCTCCAATGGTAGACTCGAGCGGCGGAATTTGTTCCTGTTCCAGAAACTCGATCTTCATATTGATCGTAACAGAGCTGCAACCGGTTTGAAAAGAAACAACATATTCGGGTAGAGCGGGAAAAAACTAAGTATGAATTGCATTAGGTTCACTTGGGACATGTGAGACGCGAATGCGCGAAACACGAGGCTCGGCCGATTCGGACGAAATAGGGAGAAGACGCACAAAATGCATTTTGGGACAATTGGAACGAAAATGCGCGAAGGACGCAGTCGGGCGAACCGGCCGAAAATGGAACAGTTTGCATTTTTGATTTGGGACAACGAGCTCAAGTCGCGACTTGGGAGTTTCGGCCGAAAATGGAACAACGTGCATTTTTTTTTTTTTTTAACTTTGGGACATTCGGGACAAAAGTTCAGAAGGGCGCGGTTTGGGTGAATCGGCCGAAAATGGAATAGGCGCACTTTTTGACTTGGGACAGTTGGGACAAAATCGGGCGAATCGGCCGAAAATGGAACAACAGGTCCGTTTGAACTTGGGACATTTGGGACAAAAAGTTCCGGAGTACGCGGTTCGGCCGGTTCGGGCGAAAATGGAACGACTCGCACTTTTTGACTTGGGCTATTTGGGACGAAAACTTAGAAGTACGCGGTTTGGGCGGTTCGGCCGAAATTGGAACAACTCGCATAATAAGTTTTGGGACACTTGGGACAAAAAGTTCAAGCGGGATCGAAAATGGAACAACTTCGGGGATTTCGCCAACCGGGAGACAGAATGCACTTTCATACTTGGGACGGTGGGACAAAAATGTCCGAAACAGGCCCGAAATACATACAAAAAGACCCAAAACATAGATTTTCTCCATTTTCACGACTTAGGCACTTTAGAAAAACACTCCCAACTCAAAATTTTGAAATTTTACATTTTATCGGAGCGGGGAATTTTGAGTGGACAACAGCTGGCTCCTTCTGGGGATGACTTGGCTTAAATTCAAGGAATGAGGCAAGGCAAGAACTTAGAAAAACTTGGGAAAGCAGGCCAGTGCCTTATCCATTGGGAAACGGAGTCAAAAACAGACCAACACAGAGGGCAACACACAAAAACAACAGAAGGGAAACACACCAAAAGTAGAGAAGCAAAAACACTATACGGAATATACAAGGGACTCCCTAGTCACCTAAGACTTGAACAACTTGAGATACTGCCCACTATAAGGAAGTGGGAGGGGAGAACCATCCATGTAATCAAGATAGAAAGAGTTCTTACCAGCAAAGTGTCTTATCTTGAAAGGTCCGAGCCACAGGGAATCAAATTTTCCATGGCTGCCACGAGGTTCATGTCTTTTGTCCCATAACAGCACGGTATCTCCAACTTGGAACTCTCTGAACCTAGCTTTCTTGTCAAACAGAACCTTTACCTTCTGCTGGTGAGCAGATATCCTATCAGCAACCTCCAATCTGTCCTCGTTCAGTTTGTGCAGGTACATGATTCTTTTATCCAGAGCATCACTGAAACTAGTATCTTCAATGGCCTTCATCAGGTGCAAGGCTGGCAGTTCCACTGTCACTGGCAATTGAGCTTCTACTCCATACACCACTTGAAAAGGAGACATTCCAATGGCTCTTTTAGGTGTGATCCTGTCTGCCCAAAGAGCATCATAAAGCTTCTTGTGCCAGTTTCGCTGAGACTCATTGACTAACTTCCTTATGATAGTCACCAGATTTTTGTTAGTAGATTCTCTTTTGCCCATTTCCTTGAGGGTAGTAATCTGAAGAGTGAGCCAAAGAAATACCATACCCATAACAGAAGTCCATTATCTCGGTGAAGAGAAATTCGAGGCATTATCTGTTACAATCTTGTTAGGCACACCATACCTTACCAAGATGTTCTCTTTGATGAAGTTGCATACCACTTCAGAAGTAGTGCTCTTGACTAGAATAGCTTCCACCCACTTGGTGAAGTAGTCAGTGGCGGTTAGCACATGAGTGTGACCAGCACTAGAAACAGGGTTGAGTGCACCAATGAAGTCCAGACCCCACTGTTGAAATGGTTCCTCAATCACAACTGGCTTGAGAGGCAAAGAGGCCAATTTAGGTCTTCCCACAAAGGTCTGACAAGCCTCGCATTTATCCACCCACTTGGATGCATCTCTGAACAAGGAAGGCCAGTAATATCCTCCCCGGAGTATCTTGTGAGCTGTGACTGTTGATGAATAGTGCCCTCCACATGCCTGATCATGAAAAGCTGAGAGAAACTTTCTCTGTTGTTCCTTGTCCACACACTTCAGAAATCTCCCATCTAAACCACGCTTGAACAAGGCATTTTCCCACAGTACATATTGCGCTGATCTCAATTTAACAGTCCTCTTTTCCTTGGTAGTTAAATGAGAGGGGCATTCCCCATAGGTGAGAAAATGGGTGATGTCGGCATACCATTCATCAACCGAACTCAGGAATAGAACAGTAGGAATGTCAGCTTTCTCCTCCAGCAACTCATGTTTGGCTCCTTCAGCAATGAGCTCACAAAGACCTTTTCCACGAACCAGCTTGGTCGGTTTGATATCAATGTCATACTCCTGGACTTTAGCCACCCAGTTTCCTCTCTTGGACCCAAATTCTTGTTGTGTAAGAATTGACTTAACAGTTGTATCTGGAACCAGCACCATAGAGTGAGAGTTGAGGATATAGAAACGGAACTGCTTGACAGCTTTGACTACTGCAAAAGCATGCTTCTCCATCATGGTATATTTTAGCTCATGATTCTTCAGGATATAGCTCATGAAGGCAATTGGTAGCTCATGTCCATCAGAGTCTTCTTGGGTTAAGGCAGTGCGGGGTATTATCTGTAGCATAGTAATAGATGATGAAATCTTTCTTTGAAATCGGGATAGGCCAAAATTGGAGTTTTAGCGATAGCTTTCTTGATACCCTCAAAAGATTCCTTTCCTTTAGAAGACCAACCAAATGTTTTCTTCCCTTTCATCATCTGAGAAATATTCAAAGTTAATTCAGAAAAATCAGGGATGAATCTTCTTAAAAAATTTATCTTACCGAAGAAGGAGTGCACACCCTTTTTACTGGTTGGGAGAGGAATCTGCTGGATGGCTTGAACTCATTCAGGATCAATCTTAATACCATCCTTGGAGACAATGTGCCCTAATAGCTTTCCCTCTGTAACACAGAAGACAGATTTTTTAGGGTTCAGAGAGATTCCATGCTCTCGCATCTCGTGAATCGTCTCAGGTGATCAAAATGATCCGCTCTTGTCTTGAAAACCTTTGTTAGGTCATCAAGGTAGATGACAATACACTTCCCTTTTAAGTTTCCAAAATCCGATCCATAGCTCTCTGGAAAGTGGCACCAGCATTAATAAGCCCAAAAGGCATTCTCTTGTAAGCAAAGGTGCCCCAAGGAGTAGTGAAAGCTGTTTTATGTTGATCTACAGTATCAACCTCTACCTGATTGTATCCAGAAAATCCATCAAGCATAGATAACATTTCAGAGCCTGTTACTGCTTGCAATATTTGATCCATCATGGGCAAAGGATAATTATCTTTCAAAGAAGCTTTGATTGGAGTTTCAAATCAACGAGATGTGGATCTCACCATTCTTCTTTCGCGGCACAATATTTGCAATCCACGTTGAATGGTGAATGGGAAAGATAATTTTAGCTTTCAACAACTTCTGTATCTCCTGAAATATGGTGTCAGCTACTTTGGGGTTGTATTGTCTCTATTTCTGCTTGAAAGGCTTAATTCCAGGCTTGAGAGGGATAGAGTGCTGCATATCTTTTGGCTTGAAAGCCTTCAAATCTTCATAAGAATAGGCGAGAACGTCCTTATACCTTTTCAAAAGATCAATTAATTTTCTTCTCTCATCCGCTATGCAACATTTCCCAATATTCACTAGCTTAGGGTCAGTGGGGCTCCCAATATCAATCTTATCATACTCAGCTGATTGCTGAGGCCCAGAAGAAGCTCTAGATTTCACATACCTATCATGCTTATCAAATAGTTCCTCCAAACTTACCAACCCTTTAGGAATCTTGTTTCCTTTGAGATTGATGCACCCTTCCCGATCTGCTTCTTCTTCTTGGGGGACAGCTTGGCCAAAGGACACACTTTCACGAGGCAGGTTGTCACTTCCCTCAAAATACAGTTGTTTGAAATTACCTTTGAGTTCCAGGAAGGAAAGTAAATGCTGATCATTATTGAAAACTCCCGATTATTGGTGTTGTCGGGTACACTAGGCCGATGGACCCTTTCGATGGTGAATTTGTCTAAGAAAAATCGGGATGAGGAATCGGTAGAGATCCCGAGACAATTTAGTGAGTCGGCTCTACTGTTCTTCTCTCTAGGTATTGCTTCATAGAGAAAGCATCAAGGAATTCAATGGAATCCCAAACCCGATTCCGGTAATGCTTGACCTTCCGTTTTCACTTGATAGAGGCTCTGACTTGTTTCACGATCAACTCTGCATCACCACGAGCCAGAAGATTCTTTATACCTCGTTCTTTGGCCACCTACAATCCGAGGATGAGAGCCTCGTATTCTGCTGTGTTGTTAGTATTCTCAAACTGTAACTTAAATGAAAAAGGATGAAGGACACCTTCCGGTGACACCAGTAGAACACCAGCTCCAGAACCAGCTGAGGAGCAACTTCCATCAAATTCTAGAATCCAAATACCATTAGGATCTTTAGGTGATATCTTGGGAAGTTGGACTTCATCAGGGGACATGATCATGTAGTTGCCATGACCCATATCCTCATAGAGTATTTGTGCTCTAGGATCATCCGTTTTCTGCACAATATACTCAGACTGCTTTTCAGGCAACAACTTCTTCATTTGTCCATTGACAGGCACGAGTGCATGTGACCAGTCCATTTGGATTTCCCCACCCACATCTTTGTAGAAGTTTCTACTTAGTAACATCCCATAAGAAGGAGGAATGTCTGCTACTAGGATGGTAGCCAACACTTTCTTTTCAGGCAAGGCAGCAAAAGCCACTTGCACATCTTTAATCCTCCCGACCAGGGGCACTTCTTTACTTTCCATGGAGTAACAGGATCCATAAGTACGAGTGAGGGTCAGGCCTAAAGCATGAGCTACTTTAGCAGGCATTACATTATCTCGAGGCTCCAGTCATGACACGATTCTGAGCCTATGGCCAGCTATAAGAAGTGTTACATAAAATGGTTTAATTTTGTCACCAGGTGAGGTGACAGCAGCTACTAGACTTGGCTGTGGTGTAGAAGGAGGAGTAGGTAGAAGGCCTTTAGAAGTGGTCTTAGAGTTGGAATTGACAAAGTGGATCATTTTGGCAAAGGATTTGGGATGGGTTTAATAGTACTTAGCTTCTGAGATTTGTACCTTGGTCTTTTTTAGGTGATCAACAATATCAAAGGATCCAGAAGTGGATGGGCCATCATCATTTGGCATTATAGGCTTATCAACTTTAGGAGAAAAAAAAGAAGCAACTTTGGTAATTGGATTGATAGGACTCACCTTACGTGTAAACGAAGTAGGGATAGGGGATCCTCTTCTTGCGCATTATAGGGATAGTTGCCGATTGCTCCTTAGATTTCTTAGATGGTGGGTCACCTTCTCCCTCTGCTTGAGTCATTCTCGAGTCATGACAAAAAAGACTCATTGTTCATGTCTCTGCTACCACTTCATCATAATCATCAATGCCCTCAATGGTAAAGAAATTCACTCGAGATCCCTCAAGTTCCTCTGCCTCATCATCAAATTCCTCCACAAACTCTTCGCAAGCTTCATCATCATCGAGCTCTTTAACTTCACAGGTTGCGTTCACGGGAACCCTAACGGGAGGTCCTTCAAGTGCTAATCTTGTTTGAGGAGCAGGAAAACGATTCCTGGGCTGGAAATTTCTTCTTGGAACATCTGCATAAGGAGCGTGCTGAGCCAGTTGTTTCTTTATAGCAAGAAGATCATTTGCAAGTTTCTGAACTAATGGATCAGTGTTAGGTCCAGGAGTGGAGGAGGAAGAAGCAGCAGACTTAGATTTGGAAGTGTCTCTTCTCAACTTCCCTGACATGATCAAGTCATCCTCGACACTAACAGCCAGTTCTTGATCCAGAACTAACGTTCCGAGATTAGCCCTTCTTAGTGCATAACTAACTTTGGGCGTTTGAGCATTTAGAAAGAAACATTTTTGAATTTGATCAACAGGCCGAGTATTTGCAGGAATTTTGTTGATCAGTCTGTTGAATCGGGCCACAAACTCTCTCATAGGTTCTTGCGAATCTTTCTTTATCTGAGAAATTTGGGCAAGCAAAGCATGCACATCTTCTGCCGGCTTAAAATAGTTTTCGAACTGAGTTCTCATTGTGGTCCAGTTGGTTATAGCACCAGCCGGAAGGTGAAAGAACCAATCAGCAGCGTTGTCTTGTAACGTCTCAACGAACAGCCTCACGGAGACGTCTTCATGCTCAACTCCCAAAACTCCACATGCAACTATGAAGGCTGCAATATGTTCGTCAGGATGTACCTTGCCATCACCTCTGAATTTTGGGAAGTTCTTCCGGTTACCTCTGGGTAACTCATGTAAAGGCTGTGTAAGGGCCAGGGGCCCGACACGCTGACCCCAAGGCAATTGTGCCGCCATTCTTGGAAAAATGGCTTGGAGAGGAACTTTAACACCAGCGAGGATCAAAGCTCGTAGATTGGGACTAGCGAGGCTCAAAGGAATACCACATGGGGATTTATTTCTTGAGCAGTGGAGTGCTCATGAACGAGTTCTTCTATTTCTTGTCGAAGGGAAAGGAAAACCTGCTGCTCCAAAAGCTGAAACTAGAGTCTTCAATACCAAGGGTCCTTCTCCCTCTGGTAAAACGCGGAGTCACCAGATCAAAAGATGATCAAAAATTACAGAACTGGAATGTGATTTTCCCCAGCGGAGTCGCCAAAAACTGTTGGTCGTCAAATAGGACTTTTAAGAGAGCAACAGACAGGGGACAAGAAGTCCCTCCTCTTTAATGGGAGAGGTTCCCTTATTCAGAAACAAACCTATTTACAAATGTACAGGACATGATTTGTTGGTTAAACTTGGATACCACGAAAGTGTTTTCTATGAAGGTCACCAATTACAAAAGGACTAAGGAAATGAGAGAATGGAAAAGAGCAAAAAGGCAAACATGCAGAATTATAGATATCAGAGTAATTCTTTATGTATGCGAAGTCACCGTGAATTGAAAACAAGATCATTCATATAGAACAAGTAAGATGGAATTTAAAGACACAAAGTTCTGTAAATAACATTTGCCAGAACGCAAAGTTTCTTAACGTAACACAGATTTATTAATCAAGGACACAAAGTTCCTTCTTGGTTATACAAGATCACCAATCGGTAAGACTAACAAACTGGGACAAATGATCTTCACAAAGAAAACAAATGAAAGCTTAGAATGCAGACAGAGATCGAGATAGACAAAGAAAGGAAAGTCCTTACGTATTGATTTCTCTATAATCTATTTACACTTGCGAGAAAATATGCCAAGTTCTTCCTTTTCTAAATGGTGCGAAAGAAGGCGATATATAGCTTACAATTGGTTACTCCTCGTAACCGTTTCTTTAATCAAGAACCGTTAAGGACTCGCCAACCGCAATACCTCAACTTTGAAGAAAATGGAAAAGAAAGAAGACAGCAGTGCAGTCTTGCACGAGAGGGACCCATAGACTTGAATCTGCTTTGCCCGAATTTCTCTAACGCCTCAGCCATGTCTCTGCCACGAGGAGCTGACGTGTTGGCAACAGACTGCGTCCAAAATCTATGGCGTTCCTCCATCTTTTTAACAAACTCGGCGCGTGCATGATCATCTTCATTCGGCTTCTCCAATGGTAGACTCGAGCGGCGGAATTTGTTCCTGTTCCAGAAACTCGATCTTCATATTGATCGTAATGCAAGTAAACTCATTTGGTTTGAAAAGAAACAACATATTCGGGTAGAGCGGGAAAAAACTAAGTATGAATTGCATTAGGTTCACTTGGGACATGTGAGACGCGAATGCGCGAAACACGAGGCTCGGCCGATTCGGATGAAACAGGAGAAGACGCACAAAATGCATTTTGGGACAATTGGAATGAAAATATGCGAAGGACGTGGTTCGGGCGAACCGGCCAAAATGGAACAGGTTTGCATTTTTGATTTGGGACAACGAGCTCAAGTACGCGACTCGGGAGTTTCGGCCAAAATGGAACAGCGTGCATTTTTTTTTTTTTTTTAACTTTGGGACATTCGGGACAAAAGTTCCAAAGGCGGTTCGAGCGAATCGGCCAAAAATGGAACAGGGCGCACTTTTTGACTTCGGGACAGTTGGGACAAAATCGGGCGAATCGGCCGAAAATGGAACAACAGGTCCGTTTGAACTTGGGACATTTGGGACAAAAAGTTCCGAGTACGCGGTTCGGTTGGTTCTAGGCGAAAATGGAACGAATCGCACTTTTTTGACTTGGGCTATTTGAGATGAAAACTTCCGGCAAGTCGCGGTTCTAGCGGTTCGGCCAGAAATTGGAACAACTCGCACAATAAGTTTTGGGACACTTGGGACAAAAAGTTCCGGCGGGCCCGAAAATGGAACAACTTCGGGATTTCGGCCCGAGGAATGTAGAGAATGCACTTTCGTACTTGGGACAGGCGGGACAAAAATGTCCGACAGGCCCGAAATACATACAAAAAGACCCAAAACACAGATTTTCTCCATTTTCACGACTTAGGCACTTTAGAGAAAAACACTCCCAACTCAAAATTTTGAAATTTTACATTTTATCAGAGCAGGGAATTTTGAGTGGACAACACAATGCAAATCCTTCGTAACCTTCTTTATGCAAATATTTCTAACCCACCCATCCCTTCAAACTTTACACCCCTACCCATCCCATTCTATACTTTTAACTATCAACACTATGTTGCTTATTTCATATCTATGTTTCACTTTTTTCCCTGCTTCAAAAGAAAATTGTTCTTATTTCCTTATACACTGACATACTATTGTCTCTCTACTACTATGTGGGTTGTAAGTACTTTTAAGAAAACAAAGGAAAATTACTTGCATTTTTGTTATGTACGTATTTGCATCCTTGATATCATGGAACATATCAGATCTTTCCATATAACTAATACTCTTTTCCTTAAGAAAAAATGAATTTTTTATATACTCAAATTGTTACCTCTTATGCATATTTCCCATTGGAACTCCACATGCATTACAGTTGTATATATTTTTATATTTTGACTTATTTCTGCATTTTTATGTCATCAAACAATGCATCGTTCCTCGCTGACCCATACAATTTTTTTCAATAGGTGGTACTCCATAGGTCTGTGACTTCACAATCATGTTGACTCCTAAAAAATGAGCTCGATGAAGAGAGAACTATGCAAAAAATAAAGTTCACGTAATTTTTGAGTAGTGATGTCGTAAATTAGATCGCGTAGAACAATAAAATATCTCTATATCCATCAACTTACACCTTAGCCAACAACCTATAATTTCTTGACATTCCAATATTTCCATCAAATACAACTACTGAAGGATTGACAACCAAAATTTTGCAAGTAACTTCCATGGATTTTTTTTTTTCAAGATCATACCAATTCCTTCCATACAAACTCATCTTTCTAACTACTACCACATTTCCCATTTATTCGGGACACCACATCAAACTATCTCAAGTACGACCTTTCTTCAGTTCCTCACACATGTACAACTAGTTTCTCCTCTCCTTCTGATTTCTTTTGACCTTGAAATCAACAATCAACTCAAATAGAACACCCCACCCCTTACCATACATAGAGATTTCCCATATTCCCGCCTCGTCATCGCAGACTATCAAGCCTAAATGATAGTTTCACAAAAGAATAGTTTTTGGCGAACATCCAAACTTTCTCAATCTATTTGGAAAATTATCCTAGAGTTAAAACAATTTCCTTTGAAGGTTTTCCCTCCTATAATAAATGTAAATTTAAAAACATAGCCACCGCTTCTCTTCATGGAACAACATGGACCATGAAATCTAGCCTACCGTTCTTGTGTCTTTAACCCAAATCGAGGAAATGATTATCGTTGAGTCAATCCATTCCTACAAGTCACCCAAAGTACATGTGACGGCATTAAAAATACCCAAGGACACACCATTAGTTTACCGCAAAACATTAATTCAATAGCAAAGTACCTACCCCACCTCTTGGATATTTGAACATAGTTCTCATACAAAGAGAAGGAGATAATTTTAAAAAGTATGATTTCTACATGTCGATCTCATGTTTGGGTAGCCTTGCAATATAAAATCCAACACAATCCCTATTACAAAGATGTCTTAATCGACGATGATGCCCTTTCCTTTCTACCATCCCGAGTCATCAAAAATTTTCCTCCTCTCTTAACATGACCACAGGTGGAAGAACCCCGAATGCAAAACACCTCTAAAGCTAATGGTATTGATGTTTCCACTCACTCGATGAAACATATGAACACTCATCATCTTTCATGCCAACACCTCACAATACATGAAAAAAAGAAGAAATCGAACAGCTTCTTTCTCAACCACGATGGTAACACTCCATTTACCATGACATGGCTAGATCTTGGGCTCTCACCAATAAATGAATACAATACGGAGGGCCTTTTATCAATGGATTTCCAAACTTTGTTTCTGACAAGAAAATAAATGTGGTAACAACCCCACATAAAATAAGTTCCAATGCATAAATACACTCTTCATTTGATGCACTACCATGATGGGTGTTTCGGTTCCCACCCAATATTTCTCTACTTCCTTCTAAACCTCATAATGTGGCATAGTAGCCAATCCATAACATCATTTTTATGAAACAAAACCTCAAATTTGGAATCCCTTTAATAATTAGAGATCTATGAAGACAACTACTGGAATGCCCCAAAGAAAACCTCTCGAGATAGCTTAATGCACTTTGGATTGAGCCTTCAAGGGACACGTTCATTCTGGGAAAAAATAGAAGAAAAATTTCTGATATGGTGGAGCAGTTGGGGACACCAACCTTATTCTTCACTCTAAGTGCTGCAGACACTAAATGGCCAGATCTCCACAGTGTTATGTTTGGTGAATGCCCAGATGATCCTCGATCCGTACAATTTTGGAGAATACTTAACATTATCTCTAACCCTCATCCAATATTAGCATACCTACAAAAACAATTCACAATATTTTGTGAAGAAATATTGCAGAAGGAACTTGGAGCAGTAGAATTTTGGTACAGGTAATCAAATCTACTTATTTATAAGATTTTTCCAAACTACATAGCTAATATTTATGTTCCCTTGTCTCATGCATGTATGAATGGCAACATAGAGGCTCCACACATGTCCACGGTTTATTTTGGCTCGATAATGCACCTAAAATTGAAACTATGGACTGGGAAGATACAATAGTTATTGAGGTGACAAAACAATATTTTGATAAGTTTGTGTATTCCTTGTTCAACCCCCACCCAATTGCAACCGCTTGGATTTTTTTCGTAAGTCACTCCTAGACACCCTTGCTTGCTGCTGATACAACATAAAAAAATATATCCTCCTCCCCACATACAGACCTTATAGAAATGCTTAATCATGTTCAGTGCCACACTAAATGTTCAGAGCAGACATGCCTTTGTAGAAATCAGTCACAGCTACAGTGTAGGTATAATGCCCCCTGGGCCATGCAACCTACTTCATCCTTGCACATTGAAAGTGATGGGAAAATTAATTACCTCCCTTCCAGAAATGATGACAGATTGAACATCCACAATCAAACTATGATATACATATGGAGATAAAATTTCGATTTCCAACCGATACTTTCCTGCCATGTGGTTATTAAGTATATTGCAAAATATGCTTTAAAAGCGTAGAAACATTCAAAATCATATCACCAAATGCTATTATAATGCACCCTTGATTTATTGACATCAAGATGCCTTTTTCAGGGTTGGCAAGTGGCAAGGGCCTGCAATCTCTCATTTTCCTTGCATAATAATACAATCACTTTATTTGAAATCTAGAGGAGAAATCACGTGAAGCCCAAGCTAACATTGGGAGTCTAGCAATAATTGGATAGTGATAATGAGTGCAGGATCATAACTCTATTTTACTGACAATGGTGAAGTCGAGTTCTGTACTCACATAATTAAATAAATAGATGGTTGTGTGGAACTATGTTCAAGGAGAGCTCTCCCAATACCCAATTCTTACCTCTGCATACCTATGTCATGGCCTCATGGAATGCATTAAGTGCATAATATACACAAAAATGTGTTCTAGAGGCTGCAAGTGGGTTTTTCAAGAGAAGTGTGTGGGCTCATGGGTGACATGGTTGCAAGGAAGTAAACTAAATGGAGCTCTCATTTATAGCCATCCTAAAATCCGTGCATTATGGGTCAATGCAACGCACCACATGGATAAGAAAATATGTAATCCGAATGTCTTCTCATTTTAGTTTATACAAATAGATTGATCTAGATCTATATCTATATCTGAAGTGGGTTCAATTGTCTATGAAGGGAAACAAAAATTTTGACTCCCATTGTTTTTCTTATAAAATGAAAAAAAAATGGCAATTAGAGTGCAATATAATATTAGAATAAATGAAAATAATGTACTGCAATGAAAGGTTAAGATAAATGAAATGAAAAGCAGAGTGTAGTGCAAGATGAGAATAATTGAGGGCTCCTCATCCCAAATCTAGCTATGAACAAATATCTGTACAGATCTGTTGTATCAGATGATGTGAAGGGACTTGAAAAGTTGTTGGGTAAGGATGTGGATTTTTTTAGTGAATTTAGCCACACAGAGAATATTGTACTGCACATCACTACATATCATGGCAGCAAGAAATTCATTGGAAGGATGCCTCAAATGATAACACAAGGTGATTTGGAAGGTCATGGAATTTTTTGGAAACAAAATTAGTGTAGGGAAACATGGTGTTACACGAAGCAGAAAGTGGAGGAAACACTAAGATAGTGGACATGTTAGTGTAGAAATATTATGAGGTTATGAGTGTGACCAATAAAGCGGGAAACGATTATATTCAAAACTTCCATTATTGGTCATGCTAAAATCATTGAAAAGTTTGGGAAAGTGCCTGTGGAGATGTGCATGAGGAAATATGATGGCCAAACATCATTGCACTGTGTGGTCTTCAACAAGAAAATAGCTCACCGAGTGGGTCAAGCTCTATTGTGGCTCAGTGCAATTCTTTATCCATTCATAGATAAACATCTTCTTGAATAACTCCATCGAATTGTTATGAAACTTATATAACTTGTTCCTTTTGAGATCTCAGTGGTTTGTAAGGCACAACAAAAGCAACAAATGGACCCATGGAGCTCTTCGCTTGCACCGCTTCACCCGTTAACAGGTATGGTTTTCCCCTTTTCACTTGCATTAAATTTCACTTCATCATTTCAAGATTTTTCAAAATTAAATGTTGAATGATAGGTGACAAAATATTTCCTTGACGTAAACTCTCAAAACATCAACATCCAAAAAAAAATGAGAGAAAACTCTGATTTTGAAAGTTATACGCATGTAGCACCACACCCAAACGTACCACAAAACGAAACTCTTGCATGACCCTGGTAACATGTAACACCTTAGGGAACCTTAACCGAGTTGTTTGAAATCATTTAATGCTCTTGCAAGTTGTATTCCTAAACCCCCTTAGCTTATTAGTCACTTATGGTGACATGGTCATTTTAATAAAACACGATTGGTTTTGGCTTACGGTTGTCGCTTAGCTTGAGCAAAACTGAAAACCACTACCTCCTACCTCTAGAATGCCAACAAGAGGATCATAACCCACCTCCAGTTCACTAAAATGTATTGGGAAAATAATTTTGCAAGTGGGTTTTGGGGCCCACTGGTTGTTTTGCGACAAGAGTCAGATGAAATTACGATATCCTGGCCCCAAAGTTCGCTAAGAACTTGAGCTATGCTCATCGTAACCAACTTACATTAGACACGATAAATTATCTATATATGAGAGAGTAAGTAGGAATTATCAAAATTCATGATAAAACTTAAACCGAGTGTTTTCAATCCCAGTTTGTAGGCACTTTTGATGTTTCACCAGCCTACACCAAAATTGTAACTTTAGCTAAACACACCTTCTAAGGGTTCTATTGACTCCTAACTAACCATGTGGAACCTTGTACATATTGTCTCCACATGTTATAGAGTATGAATTGATCAAACTATTGTATGAATGCTTTTGGGAAATTATGATGTTTCTCTCTCTTCCTTGTTCTCTTTCTAGAAGTAACTCTGATATTTTGACTTGTTCTAAATGTTATGAGTTATAAATGTTCATGGGTTGGAAATGAAATGAAAATTTGATAATGTATATGGTTATGATATGATGAATAGAAAGGAAAATGAAATCCATACTTTCTCTCCTTCCCTTTCTCTCTCTAGAGATAATTATGAAAATATTGATTGGGTTTTGAAAATACAAATGGGTCAAAATGTATATGAGTTGAAATGAAATGAAAAGTGGATACAAGATGTTATGGTGATTTGAAAAGAAAATGAATCATATATTCTCTCTCTCTCTCTCTCTCTCTCTCTCTCTCTCTCTCTCTCTTATGTTCCGATTATTTGAAATGATGGATGCATGGAATTTATGCTTGAGTGTAGGGGATTTCCATACTTAGTCCTAGGACTGATGCAACGTTGGTTGTAGGTACTCCAAACAAGAGGAATTTTTTCGGATGTGATATGTTGTAATTAATGAGTTATCATTGTAAAGTTATATTCATCTTGTAATTCATGTATTACCATAAAATAATGATATGTATTATTATTTGAAGAATTGTTCTTTGTATATTTGAAAAGAGAATGCCAATGTGGCTATATTTTATAGTGTCGAATTGGATGTGAAGTTTTACTCAATGTTGTACCTATGTTATAAAGATATCAAACTAATATTTTGCTATGTTAATTATTAGTTTATTTCCTTAACATTAACATCAAAAATGCTATGTAGAATATCCTCTCATCAAAACTAACAAAATTAAAATAACAAATTATAATTCCTATTGTCCTTCCTTCCCCCATTTGAGTCTTTTTCTAGGGTATAAAACATTGATCATGTTAATAAAATACTCTAACCTCATTAATCATCTCCTTGTTTCACACCTAAGACATCTTATTCATGTCTTGATATTTTATGAGGTGGTGTATATGTTTTTATGAAACCTATCATATTGGCACGAGTAAAGTGATCATTCCTAGGTGTTGTAAGTATGACCATATCCTGAATAAGTTTAACCCTCTTGTGCATGATTTCCCTTGGTACCCTAGTGGGTGGCCAAATCCTTGCAAGATAGTTGGTGGTTGTACATTCGATTGATCTCTTTTGAGATCTAAATTATGTGAGTGGAGACTATGTGTCAAATTACTTGCGTATTTACCAAACAATTGAAATAGGTCCCTAGGAGACTTTTGGAAATGCATAAGGTTGTTTGGGATATCTCTCTTTCAATATACACTTGTATTTCCATGTCCAAGAGAATTGAAATGAGTTCTCTTGTGCGACGTCACTCCTTGTAGTATTAAATCCCTAGGTGTTTCGTAAGTGTTATAGGGATTACATTTGATCCAAAATGATGTTAATACGGGACCAAAGTAACCATGTAAATATAGTTAGTAAAAAAGGGTAAATAAGATTAATCTATGGAATGCCACTACGAAAATGGTACACCTTTGAGCAATGTCAAAACCAACTAAAATGTCATATGTGATCATAAAATGAATGTAATAAAGTAGAGGTCCACGACTAATAAAACAACCTAATAAATCAAAAATCAAATATGATGCATGATCAGATTTTTTTTTTGCATAAATGTGGATTAAACAACTTTTGATGCTAATGAAATAATAAAGTGTAGATTTGAGAATGATATACCTTCAACTGTAGCAAGGTCTTGTGAATTAAGGAAATTGCACTCTAGTTGGACTTGTAACATCAGTAAAACCCTTGGCATAGATAAGAATATATTAAACCTAGAGTCACTCGAGAAGTAGAATGTATGGTCAAAACATGTAATTAACCCATTTCTATTGAGAGTAAATCCTTAAGATGATGAAACAAAAGTAATCATAAATGTTAAATTTGTCACTTAATTTAAAGAAAAATCTCTATAATGGGAACATAGGTGTAATGTACCCTTCCATGTGCAATATGATTGTGAAAATATGAATTCCTAATTAGAGCAATAGATTGTGAATCAAGAATGATACAACTTAATTAGTTAACCTACATAGTTGGCTGTAATAACTTGAAGATTAAAAAAGTGTATTGTTAGTATTAAACAATGCTATGAAATGAACTCGGGATATGTTTTCTATTGATCTAGTAACCTTCCTTTTTCTTCTTGTGAATTTTCCTCCTTGTAATGAGAGTATTTTTCCAAACCAAGTAAACATGGTTATCTCAAACAATTCGTAATTTAAATCTTAGAAGGCGCATGTGTGTATATACGTTCCTAATCACAATCAAGCTATATAAAGTTATTTCCATAAGAGAAACGAAAAATTCTAAAGGAACTACTATAAGTGGATGAAATGTTAAACAAAAACATGCAGCCTAGTTGTAAAGAACCAAATGGTCCCATGTTAAGTGTTCTTTAAATAATTATAGTCAACTAATTTATTTTTGAGAAACAAACCTTTAACATAAGAAATTGAATATTAGGAGACTCATAGTTGTTTAAAATGAATTTATTAAACAAATGAGCTATGGATAACTAATGGAATTGGAGAAAGAAACCAACCACACATTCTCCATTAAAGACTAATGCTCTACAAAATAAAGCAATTGGAGTTTGAAAAATAGGAAATTTTAAACCTTATGTGTTTAATCTTGTTGAAAACTATAAGGTCATACAATGGAAACCTTAATGTAATGAATATGTAAACCATGAAAAGGCCATGTCGTGGAGTATGCCTATCCTATGTTTCTTACTGTAATTGGGTCATTGTCCTGGTTTACATCGTTTGAGTAAGACATTGGTGCATACCCTATGTTATCCTATTGTATGAGTGGGTTCATGTTTATGTAAGTTTCCTACATGATGTCGAGTTTCTTTATTTAGATCCCATGTGGTGTTGTGTAGCGTGCAATTAAAGTAAAAAAAATTATGATAATTTTACTATTGTATTTTGGTGTTGAAAATGTGGGCATTACATTTATCCATATTTTTAAGAGATGGTGTGCGGATTCTCCAACATATTGTGATCCGTAAAATGCTCACAGAAAGAATTGTAGAACATGACATAAGTGCACAAGAAACATGCCACATGCTGCAAAAATTTCCACTTGTTATGTGTAGTCATTTATTTGTATCATTAAATGCTGGAAAACAAATCTTGAGACGTGTCGTTGAAAGTGACGTCGATGGACAATAAACAACCGCTTTCTTGGATGTATATAAAGTTCATCCTGTAACCATGAAACACCTACCACTTATTCAGGTTACTCAATATTGAGCTATAATAAGAGATGTAAAGGTGATAAATGGAAAATGTGACCAAATCAAACAATAGTTCAGGTGCACCCGAGATTTGTGAATGTCCTAGCGTAGGATTCAACGTCATATGACCTTTTTTTGGTTAGAAATCCTCTTATACAAGCATGTTAGAAATATTGTCTTTGAATTTGGCTCAGTCCCACATGACATCAATGACACTTGGGACATGTTCAAGCACAACTACAGACCATGGCATGTTTTACGCACTACCATAGACAAATGACATGCTACGGATGTTAGTTTTGACTCTGAGGCCGAATATAGTATTCAACACGAACCATTACAAGAATGAAATATCTTCACACAACTTTTTCCGGAAACAACACGGATCTTGATAGTCTTGAAATGTTGGAGAAACGAGATTTAAACATACACACATAATTAGAGCATACATGAAATTCTGCTAGATTTATAGATAATTGGTTCATCATTCATCGAGAGACAAAAGGAAACACAAATAATACCATCATGCAGGCCATGCCACCATCTTCCACACTTCCTTTGTCTTCATAGCAACAAGTAGCTCTTGATAGCATACTACACCATTCAGCAAATAAAACCTTTCTACCTCCACTAAGATTGATAATTCAATGAACAAATGGCACATAGAAAATCATTTCTGATAAATAAAATTTAGAATTCATTCAAATCACCAACCACATCTCCCTCACCTCTACTTGTGCTCACCCCTACCGATGGTTGAACATTCAACGTCTCTTCATCCACAATCCACTTAGCCATATGCATCCCAATCAAGAACTATCATCTTGAAGGCAGTCCATTATCATCTTTTCAAGAGTCACTGAAACATATAGAATATGTTCTTATTGATGAAATGAGTTTCATTGGCCCAAAGTTGCTAAGAAAACTTGATAGGGCTACGTGAAGCTTTCCCACTCTCAAAAACATCTGAATTTGGGAACAATCATTCATCCTCCTCAGCACCTTGGCCAATTACCACCGATTTTGGACAGTCCTCTTTATTAAATTCTTCCATTACATCGCAACCAATATTTCGGCAACACAAGTTTCATTCTAGAATTTAATGCTCCACATGCGAGACTCAAACCCTCTTATTGAGGACTGAAACTCCTAATGTCTCATATAGACAAACACTTAGCTTAGCAAGAGCTCAACATTTTTAAGGATGTTCCACATTTGTTTGCAAAAAATGATCTCGTGGACTCCCACAACCTTCATATGTTGAAGGCATTGAACGTTCACCCAATCCATCGCTCAAAGTAACAGGCGGGCTGAACCAGAGATCCTGATGATGATCAGTTGGAACACAAAGTAATTCTTTGCAAACAACAAAAAAACATGCTTATTGTAAATTTATGGGTAGACACAATCAGAACATCCCCATTTTAAAACACCAACAAGGGAAAATTTTTTTTTTTGTATATAACGTTCTCTGTTATGAATTATAAAATTCAAACACACGTTCAAGTTTTAATAATTGTTCTCTCGCCCAAACAACACAATTTGGATGATACAATTTCTTTTTAAAGCGAATGTTCCCTATTCACATATGTACAATATGGAACACACATTCAATGCCATTCAATCTTATAACATGATTCTATATACGCTTTTGTAGAATGACTCGATGAATTGCCGATCTTCCATTTTCATGGCTCTGAGTTTCAACAATCCTTCATTTCATGACTCGCAACAACCGATCCTTCATGTTCGTTTCTGCATAGTATATTATATATACCTGCTCTCATAACCTTCCCTAGTTATCGAAGTGATCCATTTAAGCCTATCTCAATATCTCATACGATATTCATCGACATCCCGCATCTTAAATTAAGTGATAAGAACAACGCAACCAAAGAATTGCGATACTTTGGCCAAAGATTTTCACATGCTTTGCATGATCATATTCCCCGGATGTGATACACATCTACGGAATACGTCCTTCACTTCACTTCACCTATTATCTAGAATGGTCTTTCCCGGCTCCTACCAAATTCTCATCGTTTAAGTCGCTTTTAAACTTTCGGGGCCTATTAGTAATATGAACGGGTATAGGAAGGCACTCCTGGTAACTAAAGATACGCGGAGACATACGGTGTCGTTACCCCACGACTCCGTGTGTGTCTACTTATCTTTAGCATTCCGGAGTCGCTCCGTATACCGATCATACCCTATCCCCCCCACTAAGATCTTCACATTCACCTTTATGTATTCTAAATGTTTTAATTCGGGAGGGCATTCTTTATATGTCGGGCTACAACATTGTGTCGTCATGAAGACCCCGTCTTCATGAAGACACCTACTGTGCACTCGGCGTATGCCAATGTCCCGCGGAGAATCCACCCATCGAGAATACACATCCCGCTCAAGTGACTTAGCCATGAGTTAATAGTTAAAAACAATTTTCAAAGCATCCACGCCGATCCTTGATCCTCGTTTCCGTTGCCAGTTGTATATAACTAAGAGGACTAAACCGTCCATTAGTTTTCTATGTATCTTCTCCTTCGTATCGAAGGGATACATTTTCTTACTTGGTTTATTTCTTAATCATTGGATTAAGCAAATCTGCATCTAGAAGGACGTGATAAGTTTAATCTATTAAACTTAGCCAAGATGTTCCCACCGCAACTATCTTCAGAATATTAACTTATTAGACGTCATTCAAACGAGGTCTAACTTCAAGAAATGAATTCATTTGTTCTCCTTAACGTTATATAGTTAAGGTCCATTAGTTATGGATATATTTATCCTATATCCTTTATTCTGAATTTTATCAAACGGAATCATTAATGGAGTTCGAAAGCAAAGTTTGATTACTCCGAAGTTGAATTGATATTCCTTAGCTCCTAAGCTAATCCTGAATACCTTCTGATTATGAAATCATATTCTTCTTAATCCTTTTAATGTCAATTTAAAATTCATCTTTACCCAAGTATGAACTAATCGCATCTTCAACTTAAAAGTTGCATTTAAGTAAGAATAGATATCAGTTTCAATTCAACATCCATCCAAGGATAATGAAACAATTCCAAATCAAGAAATAACATCATATTTCCAATTTAAACAACAATATCAAACTGATATAATTATTGAAAATATCACACTTGTAATTGTATTCAATATTCAAGTCATAATTTGTACAGTTGCCAATCCAGCTGATTGGGTATAGTTTATACAAAGCATCCATACAACTCATGGACAGAAGAATATATTTTCTTCTTTTCACAATTCCTCAAAGAGGAATAAAAGCAACAATTACAATTTATTTTACATCTAATCAAGAGGCATCAGAAAATAGCCAAGCCTTCATTCTAATCAAATTCCATCTGCAAAATGAATGCACGACTGTCAGATTCAATGAACTGAGCACATTAAGCACTTATCCTTAAAATAAGATGCTTAACTAATCTGCTTTCAATAAAAGAACCCCGCTTTTATGAAACGACAAAGAAACATCAATCTCTAGAAATAGGCATAACAACCGAACTATCAAAAATATCATCACAATCATCCAAGGGACTCGCTGTCCCATTTCCACATAATCATTGCAAGTATCCATTTACAATATTTGTAAGTTAGGAATACAAGTAGCTTGTTTGCCTATATAGCATACGATTATCCTTTCCACGCCTTTCATTAATAACAAAAGCAAAGGATGAAACTAATCGAATATAAATCCATTACTTTCCTTTTCGTTCATGAAGTATGTTAAATTTAAAGCATTCAAGTACAAATGCAAGAAGGCGAACAACGGTGCATATAGTAGCTCCCATCTAAGCACTATAAAATTTATCATTCACGAATTCCCAGATTTCCAATCAATGAAAGAAGAAAGATCATTTCTCTAAAACATTCATTCATATCTCTATTTACTTCCACATGCCCTAGTCTTAACAAAGTGGAATCCAAACGAAAATCAATTCAAGATAACAATTGAGTGAAACTTACAAAATCCACTCGGAATTCACTTTCCTAAGCAATAGAATAATTTCATATATAATCAGCTTTAAACGAAAAAGGAAAGAATTCACCATTCATATCCATACTTCATCGGAATCGACTCATTTAAGGATCCAAAACATATTAGTACAACATTAGGTACATCCGAGATCAAACAATATAAGGTTACATACCATATATTTGCCATAATAAAGGAAATCATATTTCTTTTCACTGCATACTAAAATGAAACAATATTTCAATCATGCAATTAATCACATAATGATCTAATTCTGTGAACGTACTCTAGTTCGAATAACATTTATTCATTGCTGTTACCTACAGCAATCCATTATTCACATGACGATGAATTTCATCAGGTTAAAACAGCAGGCAGGAAAAGAATTCATTCCCTTTTAATTTCACTATGAAACACCATTTGTTCAAAACGAAATCAAACACCTAATCCGTGTTCATCTCAAACAAGACAGCTCATTATAAGGATAACAGAACAGTCGTTCTTATCGAAAAACAAACTCTCAAAGCCTGTACCGTTCAATCCAATACCACAAACAACTCATATTCAACTGTCCATACTTCTATAAGAGCAAACCCGAACCAGGTGTTAATTGTATGAGCTCGGTACAGCCAGAGCAACTCAGAAGACAAATTAGATCCCAAATTTTTTTTTCCATTTATTTCCACAAAAATCAAATCAAGTTCGCATTCTCCAGATAGTTCAACCGGAATGACAAACCTCAACCATAAGACGCAATGAAATCCATTTTTCCATTACAGTATATAGAAATATAATCATTCTTTGCATAGAATTCAATCAAGTGGAAACTGTGTCAACAGTCCGTATAAGAAGACCAAACAAAGCATTTATATAACACAGTGAAACCACCTTATTCTTTCAACAAGGAGAAACGAAATCCGAGTTAACTTTAAGAAGGAAAAACAGTTATCTTTTTCCTATTTCACGAATACCCAATACGTATTCGCTTAGTTCCTACTCAAGAAAAGGTACAACGCAATGATATTATTGCTTAAACTTCCTATGGTTCGAGTTCAATTACTCAAAGTAAACCCGAATGCCACTTCCATCCAAAATCCAAACAGTACAAGAAGAAGGGTCTACTTTCTTAAAGAAAATTTCTATAAGAACTACTTCATCAACTATTATTCCCTTCCTTCCAGTTCGTTAGCAATAAACGATTGTTCATTAGTGGAAACAACTCATAAAAAAAGTGTACAGTCACAAGATATATAATTATACAATGAATTTCCCATTATCACAAACGTCCAAAGACACGGAAGATACATCATTCGAGAATTACAAGACAATAAAACTCAACAGTCAAGACAATATTTCCATATTGTTTCCAAAATGACAGCAAGATTCAATGAAACCCAATTCATAGAAATATACACGGCTGTATCTCCACTTCTCTCTTTTTGTTTACATGCAAGGACAATTCCCCATATAACAGCAAGAAAAGATTGCACTTAAAGAAACAATTTCACCATAAGGAGCGATTGCACAGCCTATTCCAATTTCGAACAACACGAACAGTGAAAGGAATATCCACATTTCAAACCATTTATACAGTCAACAACCAATACTGAAAATCATTTCCAACATGATTCGAGCAAGAACAAATCAAGACAGAGCAGCCAGAAGCAAATCTCCTTATCATTTTCCAAAGAAAAGAAGCAAGAACCAACAAAATCCATTTCCAAATCAACTCAACAACAATCATGCAATCCCAACCCAAGAGCAGGGTTGTTTTAATGAAACATTTAATTAAAGCAAGGATTTTTAAAGAGAAGGGCTTAACATGCCTGTAATCTTTTTCCAAAACTCGAAGAAAACCTTGTCTGCGCGTTTTCCTTTCCACAATGACAAAGACAAACTCTCCAACACTTCCTTCCTTCTTCGGCTTAACAATAGCCTCCAAATCCCCAAGAAAATGTCAAATGCCAAGAGCTGGTTCTGACCGAACTGACTAAAGAAACCAAATGCAGAGAGCAACTTCGCCAAACCAAATCAAAACAATGAAAGATCAAATTCCCTCATGTTTTGTTTCCATAGGCGATGTCGTCGAGGACCAAAATAATTAATGCAATTAAGGCGTTGCCTTTTTCCTTACTTCTCACGCCACCGCCACTTGGGTTGGTGAGCTTCTATATTTCAAATTTTCCATGCAATCGAATTTGGCTCTATTTCAAAATAGATGCCTCTAAATTCCTTACCCGCCCGCCAAAATCGGCGCCGTCCACGAAGGGACAGCTTCATTAAATACCAATGAATGCCTCCTTCCCATCCTTATCCCTTTCCTCCCAAGGGTCTCATGCGTACTTTAGTTTAGGATTAGTTTAGGTTGCAAGTAGTAGTATTCAACCTAGGTCCTAATTCAACCTTAGGTTTTAGAATTTAGGTTTATTTTCCTTTTTTTTTTGAATTTAAAAATCCACTTAGGATAGTAGTGTAGGATGTATGTTAGGCTTTAGGTTAGTTTAGGTTTAATTCACACTAACCACTAACACTAACAACTTCCATCCAACCTCCTACTAACGTTCACGTTAACGCAGAGCAGGACGTTCCGTCCTTCAGATTACATGCCAAGGCCACCCGTGTCCAGGCGTTTCTCGCCTCACGAGGTCCCAAATTCGACAAGATGCGGGGTTCAAGAATCGAACCCCTGCATTGCATTTTCGTGCTAGCTATTCACACCTGTGTCAGTAGCGCTACACGCTCATAATAATCCTAGTCCGGTTCAAGTGTGAATCGATACGTAAATCACAAGAGGACTCAACATACTTGAATCAATGGAATTGATTCGGGTATCTCATGTCAATCAAGACAAGAGCAAGCAAGTATACGACAATCATGCCGTCACATCAAGAAACACACAAGTACAATATTTGCTGTCCCATGTAATAAATCACAGTATGCAAGAATCCAAATTAGCAACACATTCTCTTAAGATCAAAACATATCTTAACATGTTTGCTTTCATTTCAGCAGCTATAACAGTATGTAAAACATTCACCAAGTTAACATACAAAATCAGAGTGTTACACAATCCTCGTAAATGGTGCTTATAGGAACAATCACCGACATTGTCTACGATGCATCAATGCCACAACCATCATTACCTTCATTTGTTGTTGTCAAATTTGATGGATATAACGACCCATGTTGGGATCCTTCCAACCCGTTAGATATTCCCATATCCCCTATTTCAAGAGGGAATCAAAGACAATTGCCGATTAAAATGGCACAGAATTACCTATATATCCATAAGTCCTAGGGACTTACTTTGCATAGAGAAACTATCGACATTGGAACCACTGAAAGGTAGGGTCTGACATTCATAGCTTTCTCAAGAGTTCCCTCTCTTGCAAATATGTGCATTTCACCTGCTTTTTCATTCGAAAGGTACTCAAATATGGTGAACATACCAACACTTGCAACAAGAAGAAAGGAGGAGTCAAGACTACTATCCCCGAACTTTGTCATAAATACAACCCTCTACTTTGATATAGCAAAGACCTCCACTACCGCATTACTCAACACTTTTTGTATCCAAAGCCACATTGTTGTTCAAAGGGTATCAAATATAATCATGTTTAGTGAAAATAAAATTTCCAACAAAAGGTAACCATTCATGATATAAATACTGCAAATGTATACATGTCTCATTATGTGTACAGAGGTCTTCATGTATCTGATGTTGTGATATATGATTTGTAACTTTAAATGTACGAATCTATAACAAAATTAAATGTACACATACAACCTTTCAATGTAATGTTTCATCTATATTCCTACACTACCACTATCAATCACATGCCTTATCGAGTGTACAATAAAAGTTTTTTCAACAAAATACCAACCAAACAACCGATGCAACACTAACAAAATTAACCCGAAATAAATACAAACCACATCAACTATAAAAGTAATTAACTATCGAAAATGGTATCAAATGTATTCATGTACGAATTTGTAACAAGTTTGAAATGTAGAGAGAACCTTTAAATTAAGTGGTTCATCTATATTTCTACACTTACAAAATCAATCACACCCATTATCAACATCAACTTAAAAGTAATAACTATACCTCTAAATAAAATAACATACTTGTTCGGCATTCACATTGCATTGTATTCACATTTAAAGCGAAAAAAAAGAACACAAACGGCTACCACTCATGATATAAAATCTACACATGCACGAAAGCCTTCATGTATTCATGTTAAGTTCAAATAAAATAGTCCGCAAAATGCTATCACTCATGATATAAGATTTGAAATTGTATATGTATGAATTTGTAACAAGTTTGAAATGAAGAGATGATACCTTTAAAAGAAGTGGTTCATCTATATTTCTACACTTACAAAATAACACTTTTCAACATACATGTTCAATTTTTCCTTTTTACTATTGCTCGCTTCTTTATGTTTCGAGTTCACATTGCATTCTACACATGCAATGCCAGTGTATTTATCTATTAAATTTATTTAATGCTTATTTTAGTTATGATGATTTTTAGGAAATTATAATATTACAAATTTGGGCTTTCTTTACATCATAATTTGATTATTTTACCAGTTTAAATGCAACTTAATTTTACACCATTATGATTGAGGGGTCATTTTGTTTGGATTACTGAATTTTCCTTTTTTATTTAAGGTGCATAGTGATTTAAATAAAACAATTTCTCATTTAAAAATATTGTTAATTTTTATGATATGTATACTTGATTTATTCTTATCATATCAAATGTAAAATATTCATAATACTGCTTTTCATCATGGAATGGCTGGTCCAATATTTTCCCTTCACAATAAAATAAAATTAAGACTAGCCTTTCAAATTTAATCCTTGTTCCCCACCTCCCTCTGTCGTCTCCCAACACATGGACGTCATTGCCTACCCTTCCTTCCATCGAATATATTTTTCTCATCAACACGTGCGAGCGATTAGAATTTAGGGGTCCTTTTGGGCGTACTATTTTCTACTATCATGTGCAACAAGGGATGTCATGGCTTAACTGCATTCTTCACACTGGTATGAATCCCTCATCTAGTTGGGAGGGGGTAAAGAGGATGCACAGGAAAATCAACATATACGTGATGTCACCTTCCAACTCCTCATCCATGGATAGACTCGATCCCAAGACGTCTCAAATATAATGTTGGTCAACGTCGAGGCATATTTGAGTATGGGTTAGATTGAGTTTTTCTTGGGTTTTTATGGCATGATGCAGAACCTCATTTCTTTCTTATTATTCTTCTTTAATCGCTGGTGGATTTGGGCGGTGTTTCATGTGATTTAGTATCCGACAACTCTATTACACATCTTCTTTACCAATAAACGAATCTCAGCGAAGAATTGGGATTTCGATTGTGATTGTGCTTCTCAACAAGATTTTGATTTTCATTTTCTCTAGGTTGTCTTAAACAATAGAATTGGGCAATTAAATAGTGCTTGGATTTTCCTTGCTTGCATGAATTCAAGCAATTGCCTACAGGTACTAGGTTCGTTCCTTCATTCCATTAATGATAGAATTGTTTAACCCTTTGAAAGACCCCATCATGTTCCCTTATCTATTAAGAATATATACGGTTTATTATTAATATAAACTATGAAATAAAGTTACAAATTAACCAGTCTAACAATAAAGTAAAAATTAAACTGTCTAAAGTTGTAAAATACAACTAAAGAGGAAAAATCCGTTGGCATATCAGTGTGACAGCTCCACATACCAAACTCAACGCCAATGTCTGCGAGCTTATTTAAAGTCTGACCAACTTCTTCAAACAATATTATCCTGTATCACTATCACTCTTGTTTTCGTCTGGTTGCGTCCGAGAAGAGTTCGTAATTTGTGGTGTGTGAGCCTCCGTCTTCCCTTCCAACATGAGCACCACTTGCCCCATGCTTGGCCTCACATTCTCATCTTTTTGAGTGCATAACAAGCTCACCAGAATAGCTCTCCTCACCTCTTCTGCAACTGCATTATTTGCTATCCTTTCGTCGACTATATTCGTGATCATGCTCCCCTTATCAATTTGCGTTGCAGCCCATGCGGGAAAGTAATACATACTTGAGTCTTGTCGTTCAACTCCAAATTTTTCTATTGAAAATTCAAATCAGAATTTATTGTGCAACTACTATTTGACTTTCCCAGATTTAGCAATCAGATTTACATTTAATCATGACTGCTGCACATTTATTTTTGGTTGTTGATTCTCCCGATGTTTTTATTATTAATGCATTTGTTTTATTGGGAGAAGTAGTAAGAGAGAAAAAGAAGAGAAAAAAGGAGAAGGAAGAAAAAGAAAAAGGAGAAAAATTAGATTTGGGAGAAGAAGAAAAGTGCTCTTCTAGGCTTAGTTAATCTGGATCATGTTTTTGCTGATAGAAAAACTTCATTTTCTCAAATTTTTTAATGTATGAATGTATGTTTTGTGTGGAGCTGTAGCTGCTGTTCATTATTAACAAATATATTTGTATTGCTCAAGCAATTTCAATCCCAGATCTGTGTTATTTGCAGCCAAGAGTTTTATGTCTTTTTGCTGATATAAATTTCTATAGCTTTCCTTTCTTTTTCCCCTGTTGTGGTTCCTTTAAATCCATTTGTGTTTTATTTTCTATTGCTTTGCGAAGAGGATTACGTAGATTCCGTAGAATCTGCGGCCTCCATAGATCCTCGTTTCATTTCCCTTCATCTTCGGCTTTGAGATTATTTCAAACAGAGTCATACCAAAACTGTAAACGTCAACCTTTGCAGTGATTGGAAGACCAGAGATCCATTCTGGAGCCAAGTACCCTCTCGTCCCTCTTGTAGTCGTCAGAACGTGGCTGAAATCTCTTCCCACAAGTTTTGCCAACCCAAAATCGGCCAACTTGGGAGAAAAATCTCCATCCAGAGAATGTTTTCGGGCTTGACATCGCCGTGAATGATGCGATCTCTGCACTTCTCATGGAGATAAACTAAGCCTCTTGCAGTGCCCAACGCGATATCAAATCGGATCTTCCAGTCCAATACCTTGTTCCCTTTTGGAATTGCGACTGAAGAGGAAGGAGTTTAGAGAGCCGTTGGGCATGTAATCATAAACCAGTAACCTTCGCGATGCTTCTGCACAAAATCCTCGAAGTCTCACCAAATTGACATGTTGTATGTTTCCGATAGACCTGATTTCTGCACGGAATTGCTTTTCAGCTTGTCTTGAACCTTCCAATTTTTTGACGGCCACAAGTGTATGATCTGGTAGAGTTCCTTTGAACACTGAACCGAATCCTCCACTCCCCAACTTATACTTGAAATTCCTGGTTGCAATTTTCAACTCCTTGTACGTGAAGGTCCTGAGCAATGCGTCGAGAAAGTCCGCTACCGTTTGATCCGATGGTAGTGGATGCTGTGGCACATTAAAAATATAGAAATTATACCTAAAACAACGGCTAGAGCAGCAACCACTCCAGCTACAATGGTTGTTTTTATGCGTTTGAAGGAAAGCGATTGATGTGAACATGATCAAGTGCAGAGGTAGCTACTCGAATAAAGACTTGTGAACTGCTTTTTGATGGAGAATTTTGCATGTTTAATAAATCACGAACCCATTTCGGCACATACTGAACAGCGCTCGTAACTAAATGCGATTGCGAGCAATTGCTGCTCAAACACGTTTTCCATGATCTTGCTAGCTTTGTGCGAAGTGCGAGGAAGCCTGATTTTCAGACAACGAAACGTTCAAATCGTTGAATCCGTCAGTGCTGCCATTTTTGGCATCGCAGTTCAACGGTCTCTGCGGGACACAACCGCTGGACCACCAATCTTGCAAATCCCACGCGTGATTGTCTCTGGGCTTGAAGCCTTCCGCGTGGCTAGAGATTGAAGATTCTTTGGGTTACATGTTCCATACGCGCCACGAGAGGTTATTGTGGTGCATTCATCTACAGTAGAGACCGTAAAATGCTCCATTTATCGACATCAATCAAGCTATATAGTCGCATTGCCCCTACCTTGTCTACCACTATACTGGGACCGCCTTGATTGTAGGCATCATTTTATATGTTATATATATGCCCAGAGGGGGATTAAGCCTTAGGCAAACTAGGCAGTTGCCTAGGGCGCCAACAGTCAGGGGGCGCCTGAATCTAAAAATTTCTTTTTTGTTGGTTAATTTTAGAACTTAACCTTAAAATAATTTATCTGAAGACTTAATATTGATCACCCCATTTATAGATATTATTGTATAGTAACATAAATTTCAAGTGTACACATAAAAAAGTTTTGTAATATTTTTGCAAGTAAAAGAAAATATCACATATTTATAACCACATATGATTTTTTGGTATTATTTTTCATTATCTGATGTAGCTCCAGATTATGTAGGTGTGTAATTTGTTCTAGAAAATGTTTAATGTATTTATATAATGTTGCTAGTGTATTTAGTAGAGGTGAGTATAATTAAAGAAAAAAGTATTTGATTTTCTATTCTTAGTTTTTTGCGGAAATTTTCTATTATTTTGTTATGGAGGAACCCGTAGCCTGATCCAAATACAACTCTTCACAAAACCATGGGAGCTACATAAATGTGTTTGTTTCTTTGCAAAGAAATGGTGTTTTATTTTAGGATAAAGTTCATGTCACCTACTTGATATGGCTAAATCAGACTTGTAAGAAACCTTGTATAAAATATTGTATTTTTTGCATTATGAGCATCTCCTATGACTAATGTATTCCATCCACAAAATATTTTTCATCCTTCCATGATAATTTATTAATATATTTTTATTATTATTTCATTATGAACATGATATAAATTTAAAAACATAAAAAGATAGACAAATTTTATTTATTTATTTTATGGAAAAAATATTAAATAAATTTTTGAGGAGGGCGCCCACTCAAACTATTGCCTAGGGCGTTCCCAATCTTTAATTTGGCCCTGTATATGCCAGAGCTGGAGTTGTCAACGCTAAGGTTGTAGGCATAGTTCGTTTGCGACATTTCTGGAATATGACAGAAAATCTTACCGTTCCAAACTCCGCTTTCCCAATACTGCACAGAATTGTTCCACCTTAACACGAATTGCTTAGCCCCGGACGGATCCGCCTGAAAGGAGAAAAGCCCCGGAGCTGGATCCGAAGAACTCCTCCAACCAACTAACTTTTGCCGTCCACCGAGCTTCATCCCGGGCAACCAGGTATCTACGGGATGGTCGAAGCTCTGCCAAACAATCTCAAATTTATTGTCCTCGCCCAGCAGTAAAAATTGCCAGAATCTAATATTACAGCCCCGGATGCCTTCTTCGTGACGTTGGCTGACCAAACAGTCTCGCCATGTCCATTAAACAGCCCCAGATTACCATCTCTCGAGAGATTCAGAGCACCGGGCATGTGTCTCACCGGAGTCTCCCTGTTAGCCACCCAAACGATCGCCTTCTCTGATAATCGGGCATACCAGATGCCAATATACCAGTTATTGGTTCCAGTGGGGCTGAAGAATCCCAATTCAAACGTGCCATTCTTTGAAATTATGGTCTGATTTCCAGTAAGCGAGGAGCCCAGAGAAAGAGTATCTCCGCCCTCAAGTGCAGCACTGTACCTCTTCAGCTGGATGGACACTGTAATCTCACAGAGAAGGCGTAAGAAGACTGTTGCCCTCTTTCCCTCCATAGTTAAATTGTTACGTTACCAAACCGCGCTCTACGCTTAAAATGTTTATGAACATCTAAGCGGAAAGTACCGCCAAAGGGAAACGTCGGTTGTAAACTGACATGGTCAAATGAAATTTGGTCTACTCTATTCACGTGTGTCACAGGGTTCATGTTTAATGTATTTTCAACGTCAGTCGTTCTCGTGAAAATACTAAATAAAGAATATAATTTATTTTAATTAAACTCTATTATCCTTCAAAATTTATTTGGGAGTGTCCATCTATGGTTTCACTATATACCTTACGTGAGCAAATTAGTAACTAGCAATTGCACATGAGTCGCAAGTTACGTCGGGAGGAATGTAAATATGCAGTGGGGCTAATGGAGCATACAAATTTGTATTGTTTATGCCCCAAACTTGCAGTAGCCCTGTATAACAAATATTTGTATTGTGCATTATATTCATATTTGTTTTATTGTTTTATTGGCAAATATTAGAGGTGCACTTATCACAAATATAAAAGTTTTACTTTTTAGAACAATACCTTCGTGCGTGATGGTGTGCTCAGCGAGGGGTGTCTGCAGTGGCCTTGGTTAAGCCTGTATATTTCCCCCTCTATTTCAATACTACCGCCGCCTGTTGTCCATTTTATCTAATTATGCATCACCAAAATATTTCAATAATCACAAAAATCAATATTTCAATAATCACCAATATATCGATGGGAGATTGGTTTTGGTCGTTCCAACGGGCACTCCAGTTTTGATGCAGTTCTCCCCAGGAGCTTTGAAAATCCTCTGAATTTCCAAATGACTTTGGCAGCTCTTTACAAAATTGATCACCATAAAAGTTCCAACTCATTGAATTTGGCAATGTTTATAATTCTGGATAATTACTACAATCACAATAATCCAAGTTGAGTGCCCAGAGATTTGCCATACAACATATCCAGCTTGGCACTGCAAACCCAATTAGCCTTTTCTTGGGTGCATAAAATATTGCAGAATGTTCCAATTTAAATTGATTTGCATGGGTTGACATGCGCTAACTTGCTATCCAAGCATCCAAATAGCCTTTAATCTGTTATGGCCTTTCGTAAACATTACAGACCATTGTCATTACTGTGTAACAACATTCCTTTCAAATGATATTTTTGTAGATTAGCCAACTGATAAGGAAGCCAAACAATTCACTCTATCTTTGAGCTGGCCTATGCTCCTCATTATTACTCTGTGTGATGGACAAACGCCAATCAGCTGACGGTAAACTACAAAACAACTATAAACACTTATGTCGAAGAAATAGGCCCCTGGTCACATGAGGGGTCGCATCTTTAGCAGCTGCCACGTGATCCCTTCTTCCATCCTTTTCAATTGCAATTCATGGGTAACACTGAATCATATTTCCTGTTGTTGTGTCATATAAGAAATATTTTCTAACCTTAACAACCCGTCATCCTCTTTAATGAACAATAAATAAATAAATAAATCACATCATTCACAAAGAGAGCAAATTTAATATTTTCTTTAGCACCCGATCATATAGTCCAAAAAGTAGATACAATCATAATGTTAGATATTATTATAGGAAATATCTAAAATTTGTGATCATACAATCCAAAAAGTAGATACAATCATATTGTTAGATATTATTATAGGAAATATCTAAAATTTGTAGATATCTACCATAGTAAATATCTAGGACTGTAGGAAAATATCTAAAATCCGGCAACTTGCATTAAAGTTAAGAGAACAAATATTAGAGCCACCGGAATTTGACACTTTCCAGCCAAGCCATCTTCAAAGGTGGACACCTACCGGTGAATTATACAATCTTTGTTCTCTTATAAAAATTACAATTTAATATTACAAGGTTGGAAGGTCCTTTGTTCTAAGTTTCGGGAATAACATTTGTTCAAGTTTTGAAAATGACATGGCTTTCTTTGATATTTAATAATTACATCATTCCAAATAGATTGTCCACTCTTTATCATAGAAAAATAATTTGATACGAGATGGGACATTCATCCAGCCACTATGTACCCAGGACAATAAGGCGAGTGGGAATATGTGGCCGACGAGTTCAAATGCACCAAAAAATTGTAATTATCCTTTGCTCTTGTTCTCTTCCCATTTGTCATCGTAAAACTGAGTGTGTGTTTTGAGGTTTTAAATGGAAGGATTGGATGACGTGTGGGTTTTTTTTTTTGGGAAAGAGATGATTAGAAAAAAGTTTGATGATGAAAATGCAAAACATAGATACTACTAATTAGTTTTGAGTGGAATCCTTATGAGGGTAATGATATGAAGTGAGGATTGTATCTCACTAGATAATTTGAATATGTTTGAATCCCTTGCACTTTTTCCTTTCCCATCACACCTTCCAATTCATTCTACACCTTTCTTTTCCTTTAGGGTTCATAATTATTTTTTTCCATGGATCATTTTGTTTGTAGCGTTGTTTTGTCCTTTCATCCAAATATAATTTTCTTCCTAACATTAAAAGTTAAAACAACTATGAAGATGAATGAATTCCTAACCAAGAAAAATGAAAGTAGAAAATTAGAGAAAAATGTTGTGTTGATAACAAAGATCATGTCCTCGTCATCTAGCTTATCCTCTTTGTTTTGTAGATGACCCATAGAATGTGCATCTTGCGAAAAATCTTAAACAATTTTTGTGTAAGGGAATGCTACTGAAAATGTGAAGTAAGTTTTGCAACATGTACATAATGAATTTTGAGTGTTAGCTATTCGTGAAAGTTGTAGACAATCTAATTCCATCTCCTTTGTCTGAACTCATCACAACAACATTTAATTAGGAACCTTTGATTTGGTAGGAAGACACTCATTAACATTATTAAATAAATATTAATAAAATATTACTAGTCATTTAATGTATGTATATGCAAGGTCTTACGATAAAATGTAACATGTAGCAGAAATTATACTAAGCATGTAATGAATTATTATCTTGTGGATCGTATGCTTGAAAATATGTAGATTATAACGATTTATAGTTTCAAGGTATGGTTTAGGACTCAACATTACTAGTTTTGTCATCGATGCCAATTTTGTTTCATATTCATTAATCTCTAAATGCCCCATATTCTTTCTAAAGGTCATTTATATGTTATATCAATCATAGGAGATGAAATAAAGATAGAAGAGTGAACTCTACCTCATGGTTGTTCATCCCTCATACTATTGGTTGATTGCATAAATGATCCAACAAATTAAATAAAAATAAATATGTTGAAAATGTAAAACATAGATAACACTAATTAGTTTTTCAAAGTGGAATCCTTATGAGGGTAATGATATGAAGTGGAGATTGTATCTCACTAGATAATTTGCATATGTCTGAATCCCTTGAAAATTTTTCCTTTCCCATCACACCTTCCAATTCATTCTACACCTTTCTTTTCCTTTAGGGTTCATAACTATTTTGCCATGGTTGAAGTTATAACTCCCAACATTGTGAGATCTTTTGTCAATGGATTCCTCCACCTAAAGGTTGACACAAGTAAAATTTTGATGGTGCCTATAAGGGAAACCCAAGAACTGCGGTGGTGGAGGCATAATCGAAACCATCTAGGCCATCCCCTTGTTGCCTATGTAGGCCCCATGGGCAATCAATCAAATCATTATATTGAGGCCCTCACCCCTCTACGGGGTATCAAAAGCTATTAAACAACACAACGTAAATAATTTAATTGTTAAGAGTGATTCTCTTAACATTATAAATAATCTCAAAGGCACCCATCCCCCTAGTTGTACCATCAAAGACTTTATCAATGAGGCCAAGAACATTTGCAAAGAGTTTAACAATGTAAATATTTGCCATACCTATCGGGAATGGAATAGTGTTGTTGATGCATTAGCTAATGAAGGTGTCATCATTAAACAATTTAAATTTTGGCATGATTACAAAGAAATCTCTCATCCAACTAAGTCTATCATTATTAAGGATGTTGAGGCCACTGTTGAGTTGATAGTACTAGCGAAGTGGAAAATATATGTAAGTAGAAATTTCATTTGATACCACGCATATGAGAATTATCTCTCTCAAGCGGTTCCTTTCTATCTTCTTTTTGCACTTATTCATCGTGGTTGAGATGTTAGGAAGCCCGATTTCAGTTGTGTTCGGTCTACTGAATGTTCTATGTGTGACTATTTTCTCCACAATGGGTGGTCCCCCTTATCGTGATGAGCCTATCTGTGACCCTTCATGGAAATAGAATGAAGCATTGTGGAAGGTCCTCAACGTGGATGGCTTCACAAACTTCATACGTTGAATCAAAGGTCATGAAAAACATATTTCCTTGATATTTACTCGAAAATGGACGATATGGTTATTAAATTTAAAGGTAAGTAGGCCACCATTACCGATAGTTTGATATCATTTATTATAGGTTTAGGAATGGATGGTATAAAATTATACATGAATTTTTTTACAAGGACGTAGAAGAGAACAAGTTTTGGAAGGGAATGAAATCCGAAGATTGGAAAAATGGGTCTACTTTGTTCTTCTATCCCCCCTCTATATGATGATGTTGCTAAGATGGTGGTCAGGTATATTACCTTGGAGGGGCATTTTCTACTCTACCTCTCCACCATCTGGTCTTATTGAACCATTTCAGAACACTCCAAGGGTTAACCTCTCCTATTACATCCTCCATTCCTTAGAAAAATCTATTTTGGATGTCGATCTCATCTGAGAGGCCTTCCCCTTCACCACGGGTTATTTTCCTCTTGCATCAATACTTCCATGATGTTTTTGCTAATAATCCTCCTCACCCCTTAGCCCCTCCTCCTCCATAGTAGCCTAGAGTCAGAACTAAGAATCCTAACTTCCGCTCTTCCTCCCATGTCCCTCCTCCCGATAAAAGGGTGTTGTGCAATAATGTGAAGGGAAAAGACATAGCTGGGGCTGCAATTATCCTTCATATTATCCATTCTTCCCTTGACCCCCAAGAAAGCATTGATTTGAGATCCCAATTGTAGCAGTGGTAGAAATAATCAAGGGCATTAAATATAATGTTGACTTCCTTCTCAAAAGGAAACAAGGAGGATTTGGACTCTACAGCTTTACTCTAAAATTGAGGAGAAAATTGACATTCTTGTTAAGAAGCAAGCCATGGAGGAAATAATGCAACAAATTGTTAATAAGAAAATTAATCAAATTTTAGTGCGTGCATAAAACTCTTGCTGATTTCATTCATATTCGGGAAAAACATATATGTGGCATCGATGGCATATCGAGGACATATTGAAGGAAGGCAAGGCCAAGAAGAAGACCTTAACATCGAGCATCCAAGACCCAGACCAACAAATTACTCTCAACCTCTGCAAGGCCTTGGAGGATGCTAAGAAGGGTTTCAATAAGTTTCTCAAATAACAACCATGTGTCCTATGTGATCTTTTTACCTCATTGTTGTTATTATGCGAGTTTCGTAGCTTTGTTGTATTGTTATTTTTTGGTTGTTTTTGGGCTTGTTGTTGGCAGTCTTCCCCTTCCTCATTCTTCTTTGTTTTATCTAGCTTTCTAAGGTTTTTCTCTTTGGGATGTGGTCCCCACATATCAAAAAAACCATTTTACTTTCCTTACATATCCTGTATTTTAATCCCTTTTGTTCCTTAAGGTATGGTCCCCTTTAAAACCATTTATCAATAATAAAAAAACAATGTCAATAAATTTTAGGCAAGAAACTCTATTGAAGACTAGAGATTCTTGTAAAAAAATCAAATAGACAAATGAAAAGACATAAATTGAATGATACTTTTACAAAAAATTTAAGAATGGTTGAAAATGTTCCCAGCATTAGTGGTAAATACACACAAAAAAACTAATTACATTAGAGGTGTCCGATTTGAGGAATCCCGCCACTAGAAAATGTCATTTTAAGGCAATTTTTCTGTAACGTCCATTTCTGGTGAGCAATTTTTGTGAGGATTTCATGGTGTTCACATTACAATTTCCACGTAGTACACATGGATTTTTATAGGTGCAAGGAGAGATCCATGGAATCCTTGGTGTCTTTTGAAATATATTACGAGGTGTTGTCTATGCTCGATAAAACGAACTCATCGATTTATTAACAAACATTCTTCCTAAGTACACACTTAGCTCTTGCTTCAGAAAAATTTCTATTTTGCAGGAACTCCTTGAAGCGAGAAAAAATTAAGAACATATGTGAATGGATTTTTGTGATTCATGAGGATTTTCATCCAGACCAAACCCTCAAATATGTATTGGTAGTGTAGACACCCTAAAAATACCTATTACACATCACAACATTTGTAAAGAATATTTTGGTTCATTATTCAATCATATCTCACTTCTATAATTAATTACACCCACTATACACTATACATATCTTTGGCTGATTTAATTAGATATTAAAAAAATAAAAATCAATTATCTACTCACCTTTCACTCATCTCCACTTCACTAGCCAACTCACTCAAGTTGACTAGTCACCCCACTCAAGTTCTAGAATCCTACAAACATGGAAGAAAATATACACATACAATTTGGAAGAATTCAAGAGCCAACTAATTTGAAATAAAATCTCTTATTTCTTATTCAAAGATCCAATTGCATAGAATAAATTAGCCTTGCTAAATAAGAATAATGAAATCAATATCTTGCAACTAGGCCAATTCTACCTTTGCTTCTTTATGTAAGGCATCTATAAATAAGAAGTTTCATTCATCTCAAATCATAATTGGAAGCTTGAGGAATTTGTAGTGTTACTCATCAAATTTCCATTGGAAATCACTCTTGCTCTTATTACGCTACCTAAATGATCATAAAAGCACCCGGATCCAGTCAATCAATCAATAAAGCAACTCTTTGATGAGCCTTAAAACAAAGAACTCTATGAACCCTAAATGAAACACAACATATGGAGGTGGTGCTCGATCTTCTTGGGGTGTATTTTCTCGTCCGTGTGGATGGGCCACTTCTTAGGTGCTGTTGAGGTGGAGGATAGTTTTTGGATGATGAGCATGGATCTTCGCATCACCATTGAGAATCAGTTTCAAATCTCTTTGGCTTAGGACCTTGTTCCCCTGCCTCACTCTCAATTTTTCACAATTAATGTAGCCAAATTTACCACACAAACCGAATACACTTTATGAAATAGTTTGAACTCAAATAAAATAAATCTTCTCGATTCATTATTGAATCATGAATTACAATGCTTCATTAATAGGAAAATAACTCCCAACTTGATTTTCCAAGTAAAATCTAACTATTTTTTTACTAAATCTACTCTAGGTGGCGAATTTACTAATTTTAGCAGGTTTACTAGAACCATTATTCTTAGTAAGTTCACATGTTTATTAAATGCGAACAGAGAATTTCCACACATCTTCTACATGCCTAAATTACAGGAATTTCCAAATTTCTAACCTATTATGCATTCAAGAGACTAAAATTTACTAATGCCCTAAAATAGGAAAAAAATGAATTACAACTTAGATCCTAATTTTCAACCTTCAGATGGTGAATTTAGGGCTGAAAATGTACCTAAATTTCTGACCGAGAAGTTTTACCCGATGCATTTGTCTTCATCGAGAACAAGTGTTTTCAAGTAAAAGGGACTCAATGACACAGGGCACAAGTTATGACCTTTTCAAGTTCCTGCTAAAAATAGTGCATCATTCTCCCTGCTTGAAAAAATGCAGCTCCTACAAGTTGTCTTCTTCAAATTTATACCATTTATATTTATCCAGCTTCTTAATCTCCCACTCTATGACCCATGTGTTTTCCTCTTGTTCCAATCCTTTCCAATGTACCAAATATTTGTTGTATTGTCCATGTCACGTGTCACTTTATTTCTTTGTCCAAAATCTGATCCACTTCTTCTTTCTTTTTCACCAGAACCTACTACCTCCAATCTACTACTTCTTCAATAAAATACCCTTCTTCACTATCCCCATGAAAATAATATAAGTCTGAAACATTAAACATTGGAGAGATATCAAAATTTCTTGGCAATTCTACCTCATAAGAATTATCATTTATCTTCTTCATGATTTTGTAGGGACCAATATTTTGTACTCCATCTTGTTATAGGTTCCTTTTGGAAAAGCTCATGTTATCCCAATTTCACCCCAAAAATTGATCAAACACAACCCCACACGTAAGAAAACCTAAAGGTTGGTCTCTATCCTACGAGCCCACATTTCAAATCCAACAATCAAGGGATAGGAAGGCTCTATAATGGATGTGAAAGTTTGGTAAATGAGGCCGAATGACGTCAAAGGAGATCAGAGCTCGGCAGAAGAAGATTGAATCAAGGGGCTCAAATTTTTAGAATTCACATATGATTCGATTTGAGGCCCAAAATTCCCAAGTATAAATGGACTTGCGGAAGGTGCCATGTGTTAGCTTGGTAAATGGAGACCCCAAATGAGCGCACACCCTCCACATGTCCCAAGTAAAAAGTCTTAAAAAAGGCCGTACCGCAGAATAAGTAGAAAAATTCAAATGAGGTGGTGGAAGCCTCCACATGTCCTCTAAGTAACATTCAAGGGTAAAATCAAAATGTAGTCCCCTCAAATGAGCATGGAGCTTCCATGTGTCCCGTAACCCAGATAAAAGTGTTCACTTGAGGCCCAAATTGGCTAAGTATAAGAGTGTCGGTGGAAGGCACCACGTGTTTCAATGGTGCATCTTCAAGGGTTGAAGCCAAAGGTGGAGACTCAAATAAGTTGCCAAGCCCTCCATGTCATCCCCAAAAAGGGATAGGTTCGATCAAATGAAAAGTCAAAATGGGGTAGAGCCAGTGGAAGGTGCCACATGTCGACTCAGCGTGACTTCAAAGATCAACTCTAAAGGTGGTTACCCAAACAAGTGCGGAGCTTCCACGTGTTCTAGTCAAAAAAGGGGACAAAGGCCCAAATCCACTAAGTATAAGAGGTTAAAGGAAGAAACCACGTGTCGACTCGGTGTGACTTAGAAATAAATACGAGTGGAACTCAAACATAGCCCATCCCGCCACGTGTCGTAGGTTCGAAAATGGTAGCAGCCCAAATTGGCTAAGTATAAAAGAAACAAAGCTAAGTCAGTGGGAGGCCTCCACATGTCCTCTCTGCGTAACTTCAAAGGCAAGGCCCCATCAGGGGCTAACTCAAACAAGCACGGGCTCCATGTGTCTCCAAGTCCCCGAAATGGGGGAAAATGGCACTTACCCAAATTGATAAGTATGAGAAGGGCTATGGAAGGAGCCCATGTCTCTCTCGTTCAAAAGTAACTTCAAAGGTAGAATTCTGAGGGACAATCCCAACAAGTATGTTGAGCCTCCACGTGTCTCGGGTCGACATATGGCCCCGAAAAAAAGGGACTTAGCCAAAACATAAAGAAATAGAGAAAAAGCAAAATAAGCCACACCTCCACCGATGCCCCAAAAGCCATGTCAAGCCTAAATTACATGCGGGAGGTGGGCCTTGGAAGGATTTTTGCCAAAATGGAACTTGAGGGCCTAGGGAGGACTTTTCACCTAAATGGAAAATGCGGGCCGGCAGGGCCCGAAGATGACTTTTGGGAAAAAGTGAATTTCAGGCTTGCATGGCTCAATTGGCATTTTTTTTGAATTTTGTATTTTTTTGTGCAAAAGGCACAAAGTGAATTTCAGGCCCATGGACCCATTTTGCAAAACTAGTTTTTGCCATTTTTGTACAAATCTGATTCAAGTATTCAAATGGGCATATCTTTCGATCCAGTGCTCAAAATTCAACAAATTTGGTACCATTGGAAAGGTCTCGACCTCATCTACCATGGAAACCTAAAACTTTAATTTTGATGAGGTTAGGTGGGTGAAAAATGGGAAAATGTCTTCATGCCATTAATATGTGATCTGATTGCTTCAACAACCAGATCAGATTTGATTTGATCCATCATTCTTCCTTCTTCAACACGCCAAACAGACATAGAGAGGTACGGACTTGACAGATTGTGGGTGGATTTGTAGGGGCATTGATGGCTGGTAGTTGAGCTTCCAAATCAGGTTTCCCACCTCTTTTCTTCTCCTCTCTTCACTTCATCTATAAAGGTAAGAGCTTGGCTCATTGTAAAGGGTTGGACATTTTGGTTTTGCACCCTCCCTTCTCCTCTAGTCTGCAGATGAATTCATGGAGTTCAAACCTTCTATTGAGACTGTAATGCAATTTTTTTCCTCTTGGCCATTGTAATGCTCTGTATCAATTTGGAGCAATAATACATGTCTATGGGATGATTTCAACCCTCTCTGTGTTCATTGTTTGTCTTTATTTGATCTCTCATTGCAATTTGGTTATCTATGCATGGTGGTTGTATTACATTTTATGGTCTGTGTTTTGAAAAAATAGGTGTTTAACATTCCTTTGGTGCATCACCTCTGTTAGTTTAGGTTTATTTTCTCGCATCTTCTCAACCCTGTCTCCTTGGCAAGTTAGAGTAGGTTTTAGAATAGATCCTCTACAAATTTTATGTGTGCACCTAAACAGAGGAATAGGAACCAGCCTTCATCCGAGAGCTCTCTCGATTTCAAAGTCCCACACTTTGAGAGATGCTCCATGTTATGCAATCACACTGAGATTCTCAACCCATCAAGTTGTAGATATTCAGGGGTGTTGTGATTTTGCACTAATAGTTTTGGCACGCCCGGTGGGACAGGTCTGAAGCACCTTACCACTTCATCTTAGCAGGTTGGTGTGTTCTTGTTAGATTCAGCCTTTTGAGGCACATACAAAGCACATCTGGTGACTCCATCTGGTCAATAACCCATCTCTAAGTTGCAGACCTTCTCCCATCCATTTTCACCCATCTTCATTCATTTTCTTTCCATATCTCATTTTCTCCCATTCCATGAAGTTGTGCAATCATGACTTCATTCCCTCATGGAATTCACACCTACAGTAGTGCAAGTCCACCTCCAATGTATTTCCCAACTCCTCCAGATCAGCATTATGATCAGATCCAAAACCATTATGCTTACCCATATGAGTAGGGTCAAAACCAGTTTGGCCATGGAAGCTTATCAAGAACAAGGGGATGCATATAATGGTAACAACTACATGGAGAATGCTGATTTGTAGGAGGAGATTCAAAAATTGGAGGCACACATGGTGCATTCAAGGGCTACAACATAGATGAAAGCATTCAGAATTGGCTATAGGGCACCTTGTCCATGGGTGGCCCTATGCCAAGACATTACAACCCTCAGAGAAGATTGACTTCATGGTTGAAATGTTGCCTCACCTTGCACAAGTGGATTGAGGATATTGAGGCATATGAGAAAAGTGTGAGACAACCTTGTCAATGGGTAAGTCAGTCACCAGCTCCTTGTCCTTCATTTTCTCTTTCTCAAACTCTATCATTTCAGCATGGTCAAGAGTCAAGCCCCTCACTTGCTGCCCCAAGTGTTGATTTCCCTTCTCCATCTCCTAGTCTTCCATCTCATCTCAATTCTTCTTCCCTTTTCCCTCCCAAGCAGTCATTCCCTCCAAACAAACAAGAAGTTCCACTTCCCTCACCACCACAAACAATAGAAAAACTAGTTGAATCCCAACCTACCACTCCTCCTGCTTTCCCAAGTCCATGTTGGGAAGAGACTCAAGAATCTAGTCAAGGAGAACAACAAAGAAAAGAGGAACCCAACAAAGAAGAAATGATAGAAAATATGAAGAGTTGGGCTGCCAATTTTGGATTACAAAGATCCCCTTGATGGTTAAGCCAACAGAGGAGGTCAAGGTTGAAGAACCAGTGGTGGCTAAGGCTGAGTTTGCAGTAGAAGAAGAAGAACAACAAGAGGAAGAAGATCAAAAATCTTGTTTTGCTCTGAATGCAATGTCCATAATGGCACTTTGTCTAAAGAGATGTTGATCTAATCCAAGCTGCACAATCAAGTTAAGAAGGAAGAAGAACAATCAGCTCTAAGTCCTATTGAAGAGGAGCAACTGGAAGAGATCAAATCAGAGTTGAAGCCACTTGATGAAGGAAGCATTATTGAAGATTTTTTTGCTTTCATTTGAAGGGCCTGATTTGATTGATGAATCCATGAAGGAAGAAGAACAATCAGCTCCAAGTCCAGTTGAAGAGGAGCATATGGAGGTGACCAAGATAGATTCAGAGGCACTGAATCATGAGCATGGTTGCACAAGAGATTACAGACCCTCTCCCATTCAACCTCTCCAAAAGTCTGATTTTTTGGAAGAGTTTGAACTCACTAGCTTCATGTTTGAAGATGAAGCTTCATATGGTGAAAATAATGAAGATTTTAAGATCACCATGCAAGAGGGAGAGACCTTGCTACAATAGGATAATGAAGAGTTTGATTTCCTATCAAACTTAAAAGAATGTTTTGATAAGGAGGAGCCAGTTGAAATTGTAATCTTTTCTCCCCATCATTCATCCTTCAACCACAAGAACCTGTTGCCATGGAAGAGAACATGCAAGCACAACCTATAGTTTGCAACATGCCTCTTGAATCAAAGGATGGAAGATTTTGATCTTCCAAAAGCTACACCTACTACGAGAGAAGGGAAAGAGTATGAGGCTATCATCCCTCTCACATCATCCATCCAGGAAGATCTACAAGAAGACTCCATTTTTGGAGTTAAATATCATAGCAGTGGGAAAATTCAAAGGACCAAACCTTTGCCCAATCAGATACTTGGCTTCATTGGAGCCAAGGGAGAAGCCACAACTAGTCATGCTTACTCCTAAGCATGAGGATGAGCTTCAAAGTACCAAGGATCAGCTGCAATGCCTCTTCAATCCAAATGTATAGAGCAACTAAAAGAGGTATTTTTCTTGTTTCCAGTTGATACCTTGATGATTTGGGTGGAGGATTGGCCTATTGTCAGTTTTTCACTCATACCAATAGCCAGATTTAGTGCCAAATCATCTTCATGGCTGCAAATTGTAAGAAGGGGCAGCTACTTTGCATTTCTAGTATCAGGTTTTGTTTGAAATTGCTTGTCTCTTTCATTAGTGTAGGGTAGCAGTAGGTTTTATTCCTCTAAGTGTGTATGCACATTGTCTTGTTATAGTTTAGGTTTGTTTTCAGTAGAAGAAGTGCTTTTGCACACTCTACATGTCTTATTTGAGGCATGTATGATTTAGTCTTTGTATATAAGTTTTGATTCATATTGCTCTGAGGTACCATACGCCAGGCCCTTTAGTGTTAGCAGCAGAGAGACCCATAGTTTCCTGTAATAGTTGCTAATCTCAAATGAAATAAATGCAGAGAAACTAAAATCATTTTCAGGGAGTCCATTTCAGGACAGGTGAAAGCCCCAGGTCAAAACAATGTTCTACTCTTAGGATCTCATCTCCATGATTTTCTTGAAAAAATTGAGAGTGAGAAGTTTTCAAAGAAAAAAACTATTTAGATCAATATCATGCTATATCATTCATGACTCCATGCCCAATGGATGCTTCCAAGGCTACTTGGTCTCTTCATCTAGTAGGTAGATGTCCCCGTGAGTCACCAAATTGTTATCCCAATTTTTCCCCCAAAAAATTGATCAAACACGACCCCACATAGAAGAAAAATCTAAGGGTTGGCTCATCCTCTGAGAGCCACATTTCAAATCCAATAATCAAGGACAGGAGACTCTACAAAATGGAGGAGCAAGGTTGGAAAAATGAGGTCAAAGAACGTCAAAGGAGATCAAGGCTCACATAGAAGAAAATCAAAAAGGGCTCAAAGTTTTGGACTTCACAACGATTCAACTCAAGGCCAAACTACCCAAGTATAAACAGGACTCACAGAAAGGTGCCATGTGTCATCTTGGTGTGTAAATTCCAAGGGGAAATACATCCAAAATGGAGACCCCAAATGAGCACAAGCTTCCATGTGTCCCAGAGTCCAAAAAGGGGGAATGAAAGTTGAACCGCCAAAAAAAAGTATAAAGAACTGGCCAAGAAGAAGCCTCCACGTGTCTCTTCGGCACAACCTTCAAAGGGTGAAAAGCCAAAGGTGGAGACTCCAAATGAGCGCCAAGAGCCTCCACGTGTCCCAAGTCCCCAAAGGTAAAGTGTTCACTCGAGGCCCCAAATCGGAAAAAGTATAAGAGTGTGGTGAAGGCCATGTCTTCATCAAGCACATCACTTTAAAAGTAAATCCAAAGGTGGTCTCCCAAACAAGCACCATCCTCCACACGTGTCCCAGTCCCAAAAAGGGACAAAGTCGGGCCCAAAAGTCAAAATGGGGAGAGTCAATGGAAGATGTGCACATGTCTCTCAATGCAAACTTCAAAGGTAAACTCCAAAGGTGGTCTCCAAACAAGCAATGTGAAGCTCCCACATGTCCCAGAGTCCAAAAAGGCAAATTGACCAATGGGCCCAAATCAACTAAGTATAAGAGCAGGTCACGGAGGCCTCCACCATGTGTCAACTCAATAACGCAACTTCAAAGGTCAAAAGGTAGACTCAAACATGCAAGCCAGCTCGCCACGTGTCCCAGGGACCCGAAAAGGGATAGGGCAAATCATAAGTATAAAAGAATGGAGCTAAGTCGTGAAGGCCTCCACATGTCTCATCATGTGCAAAATTCAAAGAGGGCAGGCCCAAGGAGACTCAAATGAGCGTGAGCTTCCATGTGTCCCAAGTCAAAAAAGGGGGAAAAGCCAACCTACTTAAATCGACTAAGTATAGAAGGGTCAACAGGAAGCCTCCACATGCCTCATCCACACAACTTCAAAGGTAGAATCCAAAGGGACAATCCCAAACAAGCATTGAGCCTCCACGTGTCTCGGGTCAGACATATGGCCCCACTGAAAAAAAAGGGACTTAGCCAAAACATAAAGAAATAGAGAAAAGCTACACTGGAAAGGAGCCACGTGTCTCTTCGGCACAACTTCAAAAGAAAAATCCAAAAGTGGTCCCCAAATGAGCGCAGCTCTCTACCATGTGGCCATGTTTCAAGTCAAAGTGGGAAGGCGGGTCACCGGAGGTAGTTTGAATTTTTTGGCTTTTTTTTGAAAAGGCATAAAGTATAAAAGTAAGCCACACCTCCACCGACACCCAGAGAAGCCACGTGTCAAGCCTAAATTACATGTGGGAGGCAAGCCTTGGAAGGATTTTTTCCAAAAGTAGGCTAACGGCAAGGCTTGGGAGGACTTTTTTGCCCAAAATGGAAAATGTGGACTTTGGGGCTGCCCAAGATGAATTTTGCAAAATAAAAAAAAGTGAATTTTGGGGCTTACGGGGCTGGGGGATTTTTTACACTTTTTATTTTTTTGTGCAAAAGGTGAAAAAGTGAATTTTGGGCCCATGGACCCATTTTGCAAAATTAGTTTTTCACCATTTTTGTATGGATCCGATTCAAACATTCAAATGGGCATATCTTTCGATCCAATTGCTCAAAATTCAACAAATTTGGTACCATTGGAAAGGTCTCGACCTCATCTATGCCATGGAAACCTAAAATTTAATTTTGATGAGGTTAGGTGGGTGAAAAATGGGAAAATGTATTCATGCCATTAATATGTGATCTGATTGCTTCAACAACCAGATCATATTTGATTTGATCCATTGTCATTCTTCCTTCTTCGACACACAAACAGACATAGAGAGGGACTTGACAGATTGTGGGTGATTTGTAGGGGCATTGATGGCGGTAGTTGAGCTTCCAAATCAGATTTCCCACCTCTTTTCTTCTCCTCTCTTCTTCATCTATAAAGGTAAGAGCTTGGCTCATTGTAAAGGGTTGGACATTTTGGTTTTGCACCCCCCTCTTCCTCTTGTCTCTGCAAATGAATTCATGGAGTTTTCCAAACCTTCCATTGAGAAGTTGTAATGCAATTTTTTTCCTCTTGGCCATACTATAATGTACTGTATCAATTTGTGAAGCAATAATATATGTCTATGGATGATTCTCAACCCTCTCATGTGTTCATTGTTTTTCTGATCTCTCATTGCAATTTGGTTATCTATGCATCGTGGTTGTATTGCATTTTTATGGTTTGTGTTAAATTTCAAAATGAGTGTTTAACATTCCTTTGGTGCATCACCTTGTTAGTTTAGGTTTATTTTCTCACATCTTCTTCTTAACCTTGTCTCCTTGGCAAGATAAAGGATTTTTAGAGTAGATCCTCTGCAAATTTATTGTGTGCACCCAAATAGAGGAATAGGAACCGACCTTCATCCGAGAGCTCTCTCGCATATTCTGAACGTATAAGAAAACTCACCTTGTGTTAATGCGCAGTCACGATTGTTTGCCTTCATCCCCACTGGTGTTTTTATACAAATATTACACTAAAAATCCTATTTACAGATGTATTTACTCATACAGCCTATGTATGATAGGCCTTTGTTATAACTGTAGTTTAGTTCCCAAATATGAATCCATGTAGATTCATCCAAAAATGCACATAGGAACCTTGTGTCTCTATGACGAAGTAGATGGTATAAGTATACACTCATTTTTCATTCGAGAGAACAAATTCATGTGAAAAAATAGATCTACTAACCTTTGTCAGCATTATGGTATTTTTAATGTCGGTAATACACATGACACACATCTTAGAGAAATGTTGTCAACAAAACTGCAACACCTCCGAATGTCATCCTATCCGAGTGGGGCATCTTGTGTGAATTCTACAGCATGGGATCCATTTCTCAAGTCTGGGATTCCATGGCATTTGAGGTAGACCTCTAGAGAAGGCTGCTAGTTCCTACTTCCTAAACTACCTACCATGAGCTAGTGGCCTGTCGAGCACTTGGAAAACTGACACCTCTCCATCATAATCTAAACACATTCCAAGGAGACAGGAGAGAGAGAGATTAAAGAGAGCTCAACTACTGAGGGGCTAGTGATATTATCCTTGCAAAAAGTTCCCGACCAGTGGATGATCAAAAATTTGCGACTCTTTCACTATATTATCTGGTGAGAGAGGTGAGCAAATGGAATAGGATAGTTTGTACATCGCCAAACTGCAGGATGATGTTCATCATAGCCAACAGGTACTTTTCAAAGACACATTAAACAAAGCTTCCTATAACCTACAATAAAGCATTAGAGTATGTAAAGTATACCTCAGAATGTATGAGCAGGCTCTGAAGAGATATTAAAATAAGAAAAGGTCCTGGACATAATGAATCATGAAACAAATTTATATTGAGATCCCCATAAGCATTCACACAACATATCATTAGTCACAGAGAAAGAAATTGCCAAATATAGTATCCATTGAGAGGTGGTTTAGGCCCACACATTCTACCCTAAGGAAACAAAGAGAGAGGTAAGAGGGAAATCTACACACTTAACCTCGTAAACTATGCCCCTCCCCTTACAATATATAGAAGAATGAGAGAGAGGAAGAGAGAGGGAAAATTGAATTTCTCCAACCACCCCTTAAGAGCATTAAATCCAATTATACCCACAACATGCGGTAGCTTTACTAGGTCAGACCCATTTTCCTCCATGTTGTTCCTTGCTAGACAAGAAAAAGGAGGCCCATTCTAGATCATTTATTTGTAGCCTAAAGTGGGAGATTTGAATAGCCTCACAGAATGGTGGTGGTGTGAGAACTAAACTACATGTCGATGCTTTACCAAAACGTCCTATCCCACCCACCTAAGCTTCCAATAAAATATATGCCAGTAATAAGGTTGCTGTATTTAGGTCTAATGCAAGCAATGTGGGATCTCAATATTTTACAATATCCTATCTATATAGGGTCACCATGTGGTACCCTCATGCATCGATAAGATTCATCCCCTTCCTTATCTACTCTAAGAAGTTATGCCGGACCGACCACGTGGTGGCTTATATGGGCTCCTCTATGTTCTTTTCAGGTTCTTACCTAAGTCCCTCTTGCTGAGCAGTAGACTCATGCTCTAACCTATGACTTCGTGGGAGGTTTTACACCATTTATGAAAAATACACTCTAGATATTTTTCTTTTGAAACTCTTCCTGTGTGAAACCATAGCGTTTCCTTTTCAAGCGTACTCCCATTGTGCCATCAGAGCTTGGAGCAAAGTGTGGATATCCGTCATAGCTTGTCAAAGGGTTTTGTTAGATGTTGTAATTACAAGTGCTTTGATTGACATGGATGTAAATTTTGGGAGCATACACATGGCATGTGAATTATTTGATAGAATGTCTAAAATAAATATGGTCATTTGGACTGCAAATGAATACAACATAAGCAAAAATGATGTTCTTGATGATGCATTAGGTATTTCAAAAGAAATGTACCAAAATTTATTTGTTTCATGGACTTTCAAGATTACCGGATATGCACAAAATGCATTCCTTTATTTGGTTGTAGAAGCTTTTAGGAAAAACTAGGTGTCGGTACAAAGTCTGACTCTACAAATGTTTCAGTATCCTTGAGCTTGTGCCAAATGGGGACCATGGAGTAGGGTATGGTTTGGTCACCATAACATCAAAGATGTTTATTTTCACCTGAGGATATGGTTGTTTGTGCAATGGTAAAGATGTATGCAAGCATAAGGCATACATACTATTTTTGTAAAAATACTTGGGAGAAAACATGGGTCTAAGGACCATTTTTGTTCCATTTGAAGTGGCAGTATAGAGAAGGCATGTGGAGTATTTGACAGAATGCATGGGAATGAAGAACAAAAAAATGGATTCATTGAATGTCATGCTTGCTAGATATGTACAAAATGGATTTGTGGAAAAAGGCATTGGAAAATCTCAACCAAATGTGATTCGTTGGTCAAATTCCATGAAAAAAACCCGAGGTCGAGATCGTCCATCAAGCATTGAAAATGGTATGGAATTTCCCTTTTTCTCTTGTAATAAATCCAACTTTCATAATTTCTTGCATTTAGAAATTAAATTTTAATTATTAGGAAATGTAACTCCAACCAATGATAAAATGTTACTTCATTTGGAACTATCAAACATAAAAAAATTATGGCCCCAAATGTTATGCATGGGCGCCACATCCAAATATATTGCAAACCTGAAACTCCTTGCATGACCCATGGTAACATGGGACACTATGGGGAAACTTTAATAAGTATTTTAAACTTAATTAACAACATTGCATGTCAAATTTCTAAGCCCACTTAGGTTACCAGTCACTTGTAGTGACGTGCTCTTTTTAGTAAACACAATCAATTTTGGCCTCTCGGTTACCGCTTAGTTTGAGCTAATGAAAACCACTTCAACCTATTCCTAGACCACCAACAAGAGAATCATAACCCATATGCATTTCAATGAAAACACCTTAAGAAACTAATTTTGTAAGTGGGTTTTGGGTCCATTGATCTCTGTGTGACAAGAGCTTCTGCGACACATTACGATAACTAGCCCTTAAGTTGCTGTATAAATTGAGCTACGCTTTGTCATAATCAACTTCCGTCAAACATGATGAATTCTATATATATGGGGAATAAGTAGGAATCATCAAAATTTGTGATTGAACTTGAAATGAGTGTGTTCGAGACCCAGTTGTAAGCACTTTTGTTGTTTTGGATAGTTTTCTCAACCTTAGCTAGAATCTCCTTTTGAGTCTCATTTGAATTCTAGCCACGCGTGTGACCTTATAATACTATTACAATGCTATGCAGAATTTTATTCGATCTTTTATCTTGTATATTTTAATTTTGAAATGTTTGGTGATTCTATCTCTCCACCCTCTTCTCTCTCTAGAAACAACTTTGATACTTGATTGATTTAAAAATGTAAATGAATTGGGAAATGCTAATTGATTGAAAATGAAATGATAATGGACATGAAATGCAAATGGTTATGACATTGTGAATGGAAAATAAATTATCTCTTAACTTTATCTCTCATCCTTACTCTCTCTAGTACCAAAATATTAGAGTGCAAGCCAGATGTGAAAGTGTGAATGCATGAGAAATGGACTCTATCCTCTTCCCTCTCATATATATATATATATATATATATATATATATATATATATATATATATATATATATATATATATATATATATATATCTTCGATTTAATTGAAAATGTTAAAAATGATGAATGTGTGGATTTATGCTTGAGTGTAGGGGATTTCCATACTCAGTCCTAGGACTGATGCAACGTTGGTTGCAAGTACTCCGAATAAGAGGAATTTTCTAGATGTGATATGTTGTAATTAATGAGTTTTCATTGTAAAGTTGTATTCATCTTACAATACATGTATTACCATAGAATAATGATATGTATTATTGGTCAAGGAATTGTTCTTGATATATTTTTGAAAGGGAATTCCAATGTGGGTATATTTTATAGTGTCAAATTGGAGGTGAAGTTCTACTCAATGTTTTTTTATTATTGGCAAATAGTTTTTGAAAGGGACTATACCCTTGTACAACAAGGCTCGAAGCTTGAGAATAGAAATAATAAGCACAAAGAAAGGGATCAATATCCGAAATAACAATAAGGACCAAGCTGGAGACTTTGTCTGCGCAAAACAAACAACAAAACAACTTCAGCAAGCAAGCCCAAACAAGCTGCTGCTACAGCAACGAACACTCGGCAATAGTACACCAACACCATTGGAAAGAAAGCATGTAACAATCTGGCCACAAAATGATAACCATG
>CM031235.1:15933735-16020547 GCA_018340775.1 Taxus wallichiana var. yunnanensis | reverse complement strand
TTGGGAAAGAATATTCTAAGATGGGAATGTAGGGTGACACTCTTTGGGGTTGAGCTCCTAGGTCTATGTAGCCTACATGACATGGTTATTTGTAATGGCATGAAGACTTGGCCTAGATCCGGAAATATCACTTGCAAAACGTACAATGGTCAAAGTGTTGTGGACTATGTTATCTGCACTCAGAGTTCTATTTGTAGACTGCTCGAGTTCGAAATTGGAGATTCTCCTATTGAGCTCAAATCTGATCATAAACCTCTCTTAATCAAACTTGCCACCAATACAAATCAGCAACAAGGAAACCAAGGCCATCACTTGCCAGAGACATATCCAAAACAAGGCAAAATCATTTTGAATAAAGAAAATCAGGAAATCTTTTTGGCTGCCCTTGAGCAACAATTTCAATCGGCAAAAATTGATTTAGAGTGCAATACGATCAAGGGAGCAAGGGGGTGTGTTGGCAGTAAACTAATGATACCTTTAATTCACAAGGCTTTAGGTGCTTGCAAAAGATCTAAGCCCAGAAAGGGAGCTGCAAATACTTTTCCCACTAATCCATGGTATGATGAGGATTGTAAGGCTGCCAAGAGAGCTATGAGGGAAAGTGGAGGGAATAAAATAAATAAAAAGAATTATAAGAGACTGGTTCAATACAAAAAAGAAACCTATGTGAATAGAAGGAGGTCGGAATTAATTGCTCTCGGAAAACACAATCCCAAAGGATTTTGGAGGGAGTTGCAACAAAAGAAAACACACATAGAAAACAATATCACAGAAGCACATTGGTTAGAATATGCGAAGCTTTTATACGAGCGGTCTCTTCAACAGGATAGCCCTCCCATCCTCCAGACTTCAGTCGAGCTATTCTCAGAAGACGACATCAAATACGACATTCAAAATCTAGCAAATGGAAAAGCACAAGATGTTGATGGGTTACAAGTTGAATTTTTAAAGTGGGGGGTCGAGGTGCTTGCTCCACATATTAGAACAATCTTCAATAATGTAAATCAAGTAGGGTTCCCAATAGAATGGACAACCAGTGTGGTTATTCCTCTATTTAAAAGTGGGGATGTCAATAACCCTTCTAACTACGGCACCATTATGATCAATCCTTTGTTTGGTAAGTTGTTTGGGGGCATGATAGAGCGCCGAATCAGCAGTTGAGTAGAAAGAGAGGGTAAAAGAGCAAAAGGACAGGCAGGCTTCCGACCTAAACATTCAACCATTGATCATTGCATAACTCTTAGGCATTTGATTGAAAAGGTTTGGGATTCACAAGGTGAGGAAGCTTTTTGCTGTTTTGTTGACTTTAAAAAAGCATTTGACACGGTCCCTCGTGACAAACTTTGGAACAGGATGGAAGAACTTGGGATTCCAGACGAGTTTAGAGCTGCAGTGCACAGGCTTTATGAGCAGGTCAGAGCTAAAATCAGAACTAGAGAAGGCATGTCGGAATGTTTTGGTAGTGACATTGGTGTCAAACAAGGCTGCCCTCTTTCTCCCACTTTGTTTGGTTTATACATTGACAAGCTTGAAGAATGGTTACACAATACCGAGGGAGGGGGTGTTCAGTTGGCGGAATATGTGGTGAAGTTGCTCTTATATGCTTGATGACCTTATCTTAATATCAACAACAACTCAAGGTTTGAGAGAGCATCTAAAAGCCTTAGAACTCTTTTGCCAGGAAGTCGGGATGCAAGTGAACATCGACAAAACAAAAATCATGATTTTTTCTCTAAAAAGGAAAGGGACACACTAACTTTCTTTTTGAAGGGAGGCCATTGGAAATTGTTATAGAATATAAATATCTGGGGATTGATTTTCACCACAAAATGAGCTGGGAAACTTGCAGAGCAAAAAGAATTCAAGGAGGTTGGAAAGCATCATACTTGCTCCAAAATAGATGTAGGAAAGTTGAGCTTTGGGACTGGAATACTAAGAAAACCCTCTTTGGTCTTGTTGGTCACTCCGGTGGCCCTTTATGGGTGTGAAGTCTGGGGAAGTAATATGTCAAAGCATGGATGGAGACAGGTAGAAAGAATCCAAAACATTTAATCACAAGCACTCTCAAAGTTAAATCAATGGTTCCTTATGAGATTTTACTGGCTGAAGTGGGTATCTTACCAATGGAAGCTTCGGCAATCACTCGGCTAATAAGCTATTTGAAAAAAGTGGAAAGCATGGACAATCATCGTTGGCCCAAAATGGTTATAGAGGATAACCTAGAGCGCAGAAAGAAAACTTGGATGAAGCAGAACACCAAATGGATGGAGAAGTGGGGCATCCACTTCCAGGAGTGCCCTAACAGCAATAGGGAAATAAAAAATTATGTGGCGGAGAAGTTTAGGAAAATCATGTGGACAAAAAATATTGGTCGTAAGAAAGTGCACTATATCAAATATTTCAACCCCACTTGGGCTCACGATAACAAAGCTTACTTAAGGGCGGATATCAAAGGTAAGGCTAGGATTATTTTGGCTCAGTTGAGGACCGGGTCACATCATCTTCACTATGAAACAGGCAGATGGACTATTCCCAAAGAAGAGTGGGAAAAGAGAACTTGTCTTTTCTGCAGTACAGGGGTTGTTGAAACAAAATGGCACTTCATCATGGAATGCTCAGCGTATGATGACATCCGCTTCCAGTACGAAAATGACTTACAAGTAGACAACCTAGATGAGTTATTTGAGGAAGCAAAGCTTCAAAGGATTGCTGGTTTTGTGCTCAAGATTCACAGTAGGCGAGAGGATTTGGAAAAGAACTTGGTTTCAGCTTAATGTTTTTGCTTTATTTTTTTTGGTCCCTTTGACTCTTGATCCGTGGATGTCATTAAAATCTTTCATTTCATTTCATGGATTTGGCTTTGAGGTGGGTTTCTATTGTGGTTATGTTTGGGTTAGAAAGGTCCCTAGCTTTTGGGTTTTGTAATGTTGTGTTTCATCTACTTAATTGGGTTTCTATTTTTCTTATTTGTTGCTTCACTAGATGGGGATGTGTTGAATCGACTTAGGTTTGTGGTAATTGTGGTCTCTACCAAAGTGTCACTAGTTTTCAATAGTATTTTTTTGTTTCAAATAACGAATTTCTATTTGCCTTAGGATTTTTGGTTATGGCGTTGGCTTCTTTCATGGTGGTGCTTTAGGGGTTGGGATTTCTGCTTTCCCTTAGCTAGGGAATTAATTTGTCGGGGTTGGTTTGTTGTTTGCGCTTGTTGGGTTTCCAACTAGTAATGTTGTGTTGATGGATTGGTCTTCGCTTTTGATTGTGTTGAGTGGTTTGTGACTTTTTCCTAGCCGCCTTTTTATCATAACCATCTCTATTAAATTAATATATGACACATTTTAATAAATAAATAATATACTTTTTTTTTTTAACGTTTAAGGCATACCAACATAATAATAAAAAGATAATGATTATTCATGAAAGTAATTTTGACATCACTTCTTTTAGAATAAAATCCTAAAAAATCAAAAATATATTTATTTAACCTTTTTAATATCAAATTTGGTACCTTATTTGTCGATTTTTAAAAATCTTACAAATATTAAATAAATTATAATTCAACAAATATAAATGATGAAAAACAATGTATTAGGAGTCATCCACCAAAACAAAAATTTCATAATATACCAAAAGGGATAAAATAGGTTATACACATGATAAATATATGGGCCTTTTATAATAATTAAATATTACATATAACTAGCAATCCTATGTGAAGTGTATGATTGAAACACCGAAGGGGATGGAGTGAAGAAATGAAAATTGAGGAAACAAAAGAGAGGGGCGATTGAAAAGGGGCTTGAGGGAGGGGAAGGGCAGCGTGTTCCACTATATTGTCTATATCTTGAGCACATAATTCATGTGAGTGTGAATTACATTTAAAGGGGACAAACCAAAAAATGGGGAAAACCCAAAATGTTCCATGTTTGAGACCCAACCAAAAAGTGAGAATTAAATCCTGCATGTTCCGCACCTTTTCTATGGCTTAAATTGTAAGACCCAAATAAAATATGTTATATGTGTTACACTTTATAAAATCATGACTGTAATTTGTGCTTAAAGGTGCCAAAATAAAAATGAAAAACCAATAGGTTCCATGTTCAAGCCCATTCAAAATTCTTGCTTCTTGGAGCACTTTGTACTCCCACTTTACAATTCTAAGCTTGAGTAGATGCAGGGAAATAGGAAACATTTAAACAATCATCGATAATTGTCCTTTATCTATGTTCCACTTTATCGTCACTTTTAATTTCCCTTTTGATCTGTAGAACCGCCTTTCCCCAACAATTAACAGATCCTATTTAGTGATAATTGAATGGAAAAATGACTAAGTTCCTTTTAACCAATATAATGTGTAAGAAATAAACACAACTATACTACAAATTGAGAGAACAAAACCAAAGAGACAAGAATTTATCCTGGAGAAACCCAAGGTGGGAAAAACTCCAATGGGTAAGCAAATTGCTTCCCTTTCACTATGTAATTCTCCAAAATACAAATCTACTGTCAATAAATGACCTTCAAGAAGGATTCTTCACTCCTCTTTGTATTTGCTTGCTTACAACTCTCAACCAATAGTAAACTCACTCACAATGAACAAACAAGAAAGAACTCCAACTTCTCCTCTTTGCTCACACTAGAATTCACTCAAAATCACTTGCTAGAATGCTTCTACAACATTGTATTTATAGTTTTTCTACCCAGGGTCAAATGAAAATACGAGCCGAACCATTTGGAAGGTTAAACATTTGTAACTATTGAGTTTCTGAATTTTGGAGCCGTTAGGAGAGAACCACTGGTGAAAACAAAGTGGTGGTTACAACCGCCGACCCTCAGAATCGACGGTTACGTAAATTTCATTCTATGAAGAGCGGAGGTTACGTAACCGCTGGGGCGGTTACATAACCGTCACACCGTAAAATATCCTTAACATAATATTTCAATGGCCTAAAATGTCATTCAAGATGTGTGGATCACCCCAACCCGAGTGGACCATCTCTTGAAGAAAGAATAAGCTAAGAATCTATACTGCAAATATCTTCTATGGAGAATACATAAAATTGGGTATTTTTCGGATCCATTTTGGATCACACCTCCCAATTTGAGGCTTTTAAGTCCCTAAAAGCTTTAAGGACTGATGAGTCGAGGAAATTCTTCCCCACATCTTCTCTAGAATAACGTTGGCCTTAGTACAAAAATAACCTTTCATCCCAATCAACCACCTGTCCTACACTCCTCTCTATGTCATCCTCTCTTTCCACTACAACACCACATCTTCCTCCAATTCCAACCGACTGTCTCAAGCAAGATCCTTAATAGATGGAAGCAACATCCCCTCTTTTTCTTCATCCAAGATGGAGGGCTCAAAAAGATGTAAATTTTCAACATTCACAACTAAGTAAATCCTCATATAAGGGGGACAATCCAAGAAAATGCATTCTTACCCACTTGTTCGTAATCTTAAATGGCCATACCCAAGAGGCTTGAGTTTCTTTGCTTTTCTTTATAGCCTATCCTTGCTCAAGTATAACCATACCTTGTCTCCAACAAGGAAGGAATGCTCACCATGTGCTGATCATGTTGTGCTTTGTACTTGGCCTGTGATTCTACCAACCTCTCCTATACCTAAAGGTGTATTTGCTGAATTTTTCAATAAACTTATTATCTTTGTGGACCTCAATTCCACTTTTTGTTGTCTCTGCATGGTAATCTCAAAAAAACATCAAAAGCACTTTTAGGAAAATAAGCAAAACATGTTTCAAAAGGAATCTTACTAGTTGAATCGCGAACTTCCCTGTTATAAGAATGTTGGATCTATACCAAGTTCTAGTCCCAAATCCTCAGATTTTTCCTATTCTACCCTCTCAAGAGTTAGACCAAGGTATGGTTTACTACTTCTATTTTCCCATCTATCTACGAATGAAAAGCAATAGAGTGCTTCAGCTTTGTATCCATTTTCTCCCACAAAGTAGACCAAAACTTCCTATGAACCACAACAAAGTTGGGCCTAGTGACATAGGAAAACATATGAAATATAACGAGGGGGTCTCTATGTATGTGGCATTCTCTCGCACTTTTACAAGAGAAGACACCAAGTGAGATGGGGAATGATATTCCCTTCCTCTTTGAACCCTTGCACTTGAGATGCACCTGAGAAAGTTTCCTATGGAGCTCTATCAAGATGATCTTGTCACTAGGATACTTAGGTAGTCTGAGTGGAGTAAGGTTGAAAATACTCATCCTGGTGTAGGTGAAGGTATGAAATTATGTGAAATGACACCCATACTTCTCAATCAACTCATCTACCTAAGGATATATTCTTCTTCCGGATTTCCTTCGAGGAGTCGGATGATGAACATGGTGAATGCATCATTCACCCGTGTGAAATGAACATTGCTTTCCTTGAAGGTGATTTTCTTGTACTTCTCGAAGGTAGGATCTCTCTAAGGAAAATTATGAGAAACAAACAATCCTCTATATGGTCTAGTGTATGTGAGGGCATACACCAGATAGGAGGTCATTGTGAATCTCTTGGTGGTGAACAATTGTATCAACTGCTAGTGGAGATTGTCACTGATGATTTGGCCCCAATATATCATTTGATTTCCCTCCATGATTTGTCGCATGAACTAGGCCATCTAGTCTTGGAAGTCCTTGGTGTGTTCTTCACCCATTACTCTACTCAATAAGAAAATGGCATCTGAGTAGGCTTTGTGAAACTCACTCCTTGACAATAATTTTGGTAGCCTTGATGGTTTTCTCTAGGTTTCAACCAGGAGCCAACTGCAATCCCTTACAAACAAGATTTTGTCTTGAGCCACAAATGAGTTGAAAACTATTTTGTGATGATCACCATGTTTCTTTGAGTTGGAATTTACAGACAACCTAAAACCCCTTGGGAGTAAAGACCGACAACAAAGTGAGTTGTCATCCAGTGATTGTCGAGAGGTAGGGTCATAGTATTTGGCACAAGCTAGTACCAATTCGGCTTTGTACTAAAATTGGGTGACCTCCTACTCTGAAAATTCCATTGGAAACTATATTTTCTTCTATTGGTTCCCTAACTTCTTTTTCATCCGATTCCTCATTTCTTCCAGATCCGGTGGACTACATCATTGTCTCCCACAAGTGAAAATTTTGTAGATAGATTTGAGATTGGCTCATACCTAGTGTACTTGATCTTCACGGTTTCCCAGAACAGTGATGGAATAAGGAGGGTGTATGAGAAATTTTTATGTGATATAAGAACTTTCTATTTTCAATAATTTACACATCTCTACTTTCTAAATTTAGCCAATTGTTTCCAATTTCACAATTTCCATTTTTAGAGTCTCGAACTTGAGAATTGCATAGAGGGTTTCAGATTGTTGCTTCTTTGTTATTAGAATTGATATTTTTATTAAGGCTTAGAGGAAAAATTACTAAAAATATAATTAGGTCTTCTGGTTGTCCGATTTGGATGAAAAGTGTCTCATCGGATTAGGAATTTTATAGTGATTTCTTACTCCATTTTTGGGTGTTTTCATCCTTCCGAGATCTCTCTAAAAAAGGAAAATTTCTTGGGCAGAAATATTAAGGTGGGTATTGAGAAAAAAATAAAGGGATCAATGGAGATGAGGTTTAGATCATCTCAAAGGCGTTCTCCACCGAAGTGCTCGAGGCAAAAATTGAGGGAAAACGAAGAAGAAATGAGCAAATTTATGGTTCTGACATGAGGTTTCTTAGAAAAATCAGAGCATGAATAGGTTGTAGCAGAAATGGATGGATGATACTTTTTTAAAAATGAATAAAAAAATGTATAAGTGTAGTTTAAATATTCAAATTCTAACCATGGTTAAACAAACCACTCCTTGACCCACCTGAGCACTTCATTCCTAACCCGGGTTGAAGGTTAGTTAAGACTTAATAAATGGGGCCAAGAGGCTCTCTTACACCTTACCAAATTTGGTATGAGGTGAAAAGGTGTGGCATGATGAAGAAAATGTACCATGGGGGTAGCCATCATGAGAGGGGGACAAACTTGTTGATTACTGTGAGTGGAAAACAACACCCTAGTGAGCAAGTTTGAAGTTTGAGTGATGAAAGAGAGAAAGATTACAAGGTGACACACTTTTTTCACTTGATGTAATTTTTCACCAGGTGCAAAGGTGAAACAAGGATTGAAAAGTTTTCCATGCGTATGCTTCATCATCAGGAGGGGGTGTTTCAAAGGCTTGATTTTTAACATCAACCTATCACTCAAATTTGTCACTTAAGTGATGAAATAGATCATCCTCCTTAGTGGTGAATGTTTTTGCACCCATTGCAATTTTGCACCAGGTGAAAAGGTGAAAAAAGTCTTCTTAAGTGTGCCATGCGTGTGTTGGATCATGGAGAGGTGGTGTTTTTAAGTTGCATGAGTTGTTAATGGTCACCAAACACACATGTTTGTCACTTAAGTGACGAAAGTCTTCTAAACTCATCCTCTCTCCTTGGTGGCACATGTTTTTACACCCCATGAAACTTTACACCAAGTGAAAAGGTGAAAAATTACATTCAAGGTGGGAAAATATTCCATGGACAAATTTAGAAATCCTACCTTCACCAACAATTGCCAAAAAAGACACCGAAGAGTGAGTCTTTGCCCTGGAGCTTCCCTGAGAGTTTCATGGGAAAAATTATATGATTTTGACTAGAAAATACCCAAGTAAACCAATACCACTATTTTCTAAATCCAATTCTTCCTGATATCTTAATTTTATCCCCCTTTTTTATTCTTCTCAAGAGTGGTTCCCAAAAGGTATAACTACCACTAGAGAGAAACTTGAATTTTTGTCTAAATTATCACATGGGACATGTAGAGGGTTGAATTATATTTAATTTTTCTTTTTAATCAGGTACAAAATCCCTTTGGAACTCCCAAAATGCTCATTTGAATACCCATTGGGATTGGGGATCTTCACTTGCAATGTCAGTCAATATCTCAAAATACAAAAAATAGAATCTCTCTAAACATTTTTCAATGTGAAGTAGACCTTATTATATATCCAATGAGTATTTTGTCACTTCACAAAATATCTCAAATCTCCCGCAACATCCAAAACAATATAACTATATTTTTTACTACTTTCATGACCCTACATTGTGTTATAAGTAGCCCAATGTTGCACAACTTGTTCCTAAACATGTTTATCCTTACAAAACTTCCCTAAACTACCTATGATGATCTCATATCTCTGTCACACACTTCTTGGATGCATTATATCTTCTTGGTACATCTCTAGGGGTGTTCATTAGGTGCCAAAGTTATGAAAATAGGCCTTTTTAGGCTTTAGAAGTAATTTCTTCAAAGTGGATCAAAATGGATTCATTAATTTCTTCCCACCAACTTACCTGCACATGATACACACTTTAAAAATATAGTTAACACATACATCTCATACATGGTGGGGTCTACATAGTCATCAATTGGGTGGAGGGCGGAGTTTACATTACCTAGTTCAGGATTTTTAGTGTGGGCTTAATTGTTATGGGAAAATTTTCCAATTTTGCATGTTAGAAACTTATCACGACAACAAGGTTTCACTCTTGGTATCATTTTTCACCATCTCAAACACTCAAAATATTTATTTTAAAAAAAAAAAAAAAAAAACAAGTGTGTTTAGAAACTTAGGTACACATTTCCTTTGACATAGAAAATTTAATTTACTAGATTAAAGGGACAAATGTAAACAATTAACTTAGGTAATCATGTGCTTTATGATTAAAATTTCACTTTGTTTTTGAGTAAGTTTGGAGTTTTTGATTAACTAAAATGTAAATATTCTAGTGTAATATAATGCTATAAGAGCAACAAAATAACTAAATAAATGAAATAATAAAATATTGAAATGATACCCAAGCAAACTAAGACAAAAATATGAAACCCTAATGTGCAAGAAGGGTTAAAAATCCTTAGCTTATTCGATGTTATTGCAAGACTATGTCAAAATGAAGACCAGTGAACAAGAGGAGGAAACGACCACACAGTAGTTTGAGAAAGCACAAATATGAGCTATCTCGCTGACTGAGCCAACTGGAAAGGGATAGGGGCACCGTACGATGGAAAAGTGACAAGCGAGTGTGGGAATCTACAAGTAACTCTTCATTGCACCCGACCTCACAAGGTCGTGCCGAGACACCAGTGGGGATGGAATATGCATGGGATATGGGTAAACTAGTTAGGCAATCTTATATCTTTGACACACACTAATGGAATATGTGAATCTAAGGTAAAGAAGGCCCTCCTAACTGAACTGGCGTGATAGATCGGTCGCAAGGATGACTGCTCAAAGGCTCCAATCAATATCGAGCTCTGGCGTGATCTAATCTATAGGTTGTGGGATACGTGGAAAATGACCTGGGATGGTTTCGTGTATGTCTCCAGATAGGGTCATATGATGGATGATGGATATACAGCAGATTCTATGGTCGATTCTCTAGTCTAGTCCAGAAATCTTTAGCTTTGTTAGCTGTTATGTCTAACAAGGATAATTGTGTGATGATGGTAGGTGGAAGTGGAGTAGATCTGAATACTAATGTGCGTAAGCCAACATCTATGTCTGATTCTCCTGAGGATTCGTTGGGTTGTGGGATTTGTGGGTCACAACCGTAGATTCGTGGTTGTTGTGGACCTACTATGGTCATATGCGGAATCAATCCCTAATCCCTAGTATCCAATAGTCGTATGCTTTCTCGGCCTCTATATTCATAATCAATAGTTGTGCGATCTTCTCAGAGTATCTCACAGGCGTTCGTGTAACCTGAATTCTTAAGCTAGTATCTATGTCTGTGAGAGTATCTCTTGCATCTGGCTGCGGGACCAAAGGATCACAATTGAACATTTGCTCTCTTTCAAGCCCTTCTATAGTCATGCGGATATTTATCTAGGGTAATCTATAGTTTGGCTGATTTGACCAAAATGTGTGCGCTTGGTCGTCTTCTACGTTTAACCCGTTTAACTGGGAGCTGATCTGTTGCAAGTCTGTTGTTGTTCAGAAGACTTGGATTCTAAGATTCTGATCTATGTCGGTTATTGCTGTGATGAGATTGGGTTGAGGCACGATTGGCTCGAATATGTATTCTCTGGGTTCCCTAGGTCCCATGATTGTCATACAAAAGCAACAATGTAAATCTAACTGCAACAAAGTAAAATTAACTATGTGAAGTATATCTACAACATATATAACTTCTCTATTTTTGGGTTTTTCTGAACAACTATTTGAATGAAATTGAAAGAGAACTTTTTTAATATATCTAGAAATTGACAACTAAACTAATAACGAATTTAAAACAAACAAAGCAACTGAGTATAGCTACTTTCCTGTGTAGTTGTGAATCTATTCTAAATAGTGAAATAACTGATCTAATCTATTTGAAAGACTCTCGATCCTACCTCAGAAGTGAGGAGTGAATCATAGTTTCTCAGAAACTATCAATCCCCACAGCTTCCTGGCAATATCGAAAGTAAAATTAACTGAAATAAGATGATTGGCTACTCTATTTGATATGCTTCTAACTAGAACTTTGAAAGCTAGAACCTGGATTTTACAGAACAGTGGCAAATCTGATGGTGTGTGTGGCTTGGTCCCCTCAGTGTGATCTCCTCGTTCCTTCATGCTCACGTGGATCCAGAAAAGCGTGTAATGCTAGCGTCAACAAAAGTAGATATTGGAACAAAGGCAACTTAGGATACAAACTGAATACAATGTGAGTAGGAGAGGGATAGCGCAAGAGTACAGAGCTTGGCTTATGTAATTCCTAGTGGGATTTATTATGAGTCATGCAACATAAAATGTCTAGAACCTGAAACTATCCTATTTTGATGAGAAAACCTGCAACTTTAATGGCTTCCTATTGAGATGAAACTGTTATACTTCAATGGATTGCATGCGATAATGACAACACTTGCACAAGATGGATATGTGGCTTTCTGATAGCTAAACAATGCTAACTATGCATCTAAGAAATGAAACTATGAATCCTAAACAAGAATGAAAGGCTAAGCTATTGAAATGAGAAATTCAGAGGAAAATTTGAGGGGCCATTTTCTTGAGCACAAGCCAACTATTTATAGCATTTGCATTTACCCAAAGGTAAAACCAAATTGATCTCTTAAACCATAAACAATGCCAAAACACTATTCCAGGGAACCAAAATCATTAATGCAAGCCAAAGGCGGTGAAAAAAGATGGTAAACGTTGAAATTTACGTGAGTCGCGTTAAAAAGATCATTCTGGAAAATGCGTGAAGGACCGCCGCCTGAGCAGGGCGGTGGTTACAGACCACCGCCTGAGCAGGTGGCGGTTTCGTAACTAAAGAGCAAAATGCAAAGAAAAGAGGGGAAAAGAGAACAACAAAGCACGCAGGGGCTAAGCGGGGCATGCGGGATGTTAACACATACTTGGAGGGATTTTCTGGATCCTGAACACCTTGCGAGGAGACCTGTATCATCATTGGGGCACACGTTACGTTGTTCGCGGTGCGCATACCCCACAATTTTGGGTACGTACGAGGCACCCATGGGTACCACTGGTCTACGGAAATGACAAGAAAACCTTCTTGAGTAGTGTCACTAGATGTTTTCATGTGTTAAATTATTGTCACATGAATGTTGGTACAATCACCAATGTTGTTGTAAGAGCTACAATAAAGAATCACCTACAAAACCCCAGACAAAACACCAAAACCCTAAAAAAAGAAAGATGCATGTGAAGGGGTCAGACTAACCTCATCTTTCTACCGTAATGGTGGACTTACTAATCGAGTGCTTTTACATCTCAAACCCGATGGAGTTTTGTGTGTGTGTGTGTGTGTGTGTGTGTGTGTGTGTGTGTGTGTGTAATCATGCCCTAGGTGCTCTTGTGCCAATTGCACTTTGTGAAAGTAGCGAGTAATAAATATGTGTAAAAATGTAATAGAATGGTGGATGGAATAGAATAAACTTCCCTCCTATGCAATGTGATGTAGATGAACCAACCTTGTGCCTTGTGATGGAGCTAAATTGATGAAAATGGAGCCTTTGATGGATGCAATTCTAGGTGGTGATATTAGTGCTTAGTGCTTGGTCCCTCATTACGGTCTCATAACTTTATATTTATATGGTTCTCTTATTGTAATTTCGTAATTAAACCCAAAATGTTGACCACTAAAAAGATAAGAAGCCCAAATGGTCAGAAAGTTCCCAAAAAGTGGTGAGAAAGTGTAGAAAGGCTCAGGGCACCCCAAATGGGACCATTGCGCCTCGAGTTGGGCTTGAAACCCAACTCAAAGGTAAAATGACGTCAAACGACAAAAAGATCAGGTAAGTATGTACCGAAGGTTAGTAGTGACGACATAAATCAAAGTAAAATGGCCAAAAGACATAGGTTAATTAGTAATTTCTTCACTCAAAAAATCACATGAATAGTAGTATGAGACCATGACTAAATAATGTCTAAAGTGTGTGCTTTTGTGACTAAAATTTCCCCAATCTATGTTGGTGAGCGGAAATAACGGTAACATAAAGTAGATAGAGATGTGTACTTGATATCCATGTAGAGTGATCTTTGTAACATCCTCATTTTAGACAATAGAACAAGTCAATTTTTTTTTTTTTGATAATTGCGTCCTGGTTCTAAATACATAATTTAGAACTCACAAATCAAATAACCATTCATATAACAGATAACCATATGCAGCTGTAATGACTCGGAGTACCTCCGATCTATTCATTCCATGACTCGGTAATCTACCGATCTATTCATGAGTAATAAGAGTTGACGTTATTATTTAACACTTCACTCTTGCGGTTCTCTTCCCTATTCTGGGATTCAGAATGCTCTGTCCAAGGAACCTAACTGAATAATTGTTACCATTATTCATCGGCATCTCATCCCTTAGACTAGGTGAATTAGGACAACGCAATCAGCAGCTTGCGATACTTTGGCCAAAGATTTGAAACATACTGCTTATGTCTCGTATTCCTTAACGGCATACTCGTCAATCTGGAATACGTCCTTCACCCCATTCCCATGTTATGTAGAATGTCTTATACCGACTTCTGTCAGTCCCTTTTATCCCAGTTAATCACTCGGGAGCGGATTAGTAAGGTAACCACGTTATATGGATGCTCCCGAAGACTAGGGATAAGATGACATACTGGGTCAATCCTAATTAAACCAGTGTGTCAAGATACCCCGAGTCTCCTAGGCAGCCATATAATGTGACCACATACCTAATCGGTCCAAAAGTAACTTGTACGAGATCAAAGTGTAAATCTTAGCGATCAATGCAAAGGGTGTCGTCATAAGTCACCTGCATTGTTGTAACTTCGAGAAGATCCTAATCTTCTCGGAGGTACAACCCTGCAGTTGACTTGTGCCGTCAACCTTTAAATCCACCTCGAAAAGATCTACTTAATACAATGCGTTACGCACGTTGAGTTTAAATTACAATAAAGACGTTCCCTTAAGGTTAGCCTTTCCCAAACCCGGGATTCCTCATCCAAGTATGATCTTTCTCAATAAAACCCACTACACAGATGAGTTATTAAGACCAAGGTCTCATCACGGAGCTCTTAGAATATATATGATTCTAAAACAACGGAATTGGTCGATATCTCATAAATTTCACATGAGATAGCCATCTGAACCCCATTAGATTTATATCAGTTCTCATAACTGAATTTATATCATACTTATTAGCATCAAATATAAATGATTCAGAATCCAATTAAATGTTGTCCTGTCATAATCAGGACTAGGGATTAATAATTTAATTCAGTTTGTTTAGCGTTCTGTTTAGGTATATTTTAACCCTATCTTCCAAAAAGACAGTTACCTAAATTTCAATTTAGCTTATGATAGAACATACCAGAACTGCTAAACAATCATAAGAATTCAGTCTTATATTCTTGCAAAGCTTACATTGATAATCACAAAAGTCTCCAAATTATATAATAATAACAATGCTCTTTAGATCATTTGAACCGAAGAAGGTCAAACTATCAAGATAAGAATATAGACACATAAGTAACAATATCAATTTCCATTCCTTCAGAACTAATCAAATACATTGTATGCATTCCGCATACTTGATACATTACTCAACTGAAAAAGGAACATCTTTCCTTATATGGTACATTTAGAAAATCAAGATGTAATTCACTTATAAATCAAATTTAATCAATCTGATTATCCTATCAGATCTGCATGCTTTTACCACTTACGGCAACCATCTGCAAAAATAGTCAACATGAGTCAGTTCGATGAACTGAGCATGATAAGCACTAACTTTTAAAACAATTGCAATCCATCAATTGTTTTCATTAAACACCCTGTTTAAATGATATAAAATCACCAATCAAATAAACATGACTCAGACTATACGTTAAGAATATATCATGTCTATAACGTGTAACAATAATTTTCGTTACGGAGTAGTCCTATATACTTCTCAAATATTTCATCAAAATATTAGGGATCAAGAAGAACAAAAGTGTCCTAAGCAATTATTCATTGTAAATCCCAAGTTGAACAAACATCAGACAGTCATTATATTCAACTTAAAAAGAGGAATATCATATCAATCCAGTTACCGTCATTATGTAAAATCAATTACAGATGTTAGTTAAACAATTATATCAACTTATAATTTACAACAGAAAAGAAATAAACAAATTGTACATGTTTCCCTCTGAACTAGCTCATGTCTATACCATCTTTCCAAAAGCAAGGCATTCACTTAATACGCATGCAAATAAATCAGTCGAGTCCATCAACAGCACTCTGTTCTATTAAAACTTAAAGTAAAGCAACTACAGTACAGTAACCCTCTTGCCAAACACGGTGTCTATCTACCAAGCGGACTCAGTATGACCTTACGCAAAAGCGACAGATAAGAAGATTAGCACTGAAAGGCTTTTAGACACAAGGTCGAAATCAAAAGAACTCCATTGTTATCGCAGTCAACCAAAGACTCATGATCATTTAAGCAATGACATCTCCCTACGACTATGCGAAGGGATTTTTAAACGAAATCCAAGCAGCATGCACAGCCACATCAAACTGGAATCTATCAGAAGAAAAACATAACATAGAATATCGTAATCACCCCTGAACGCAATCAGAGTTGAAGGTATGGTATTCACGACCTACTTAAAAGGCCATAATTCATGTTATCAAGCTTAATAAAGAAAACCAACAAAGCCAAGAACATTACATGTTCATACTCAGGCTTATACGGAAAACAGTGACATAGATTACCATTCGAGGAATTAAAACTAAGTCCATAAACAGTATTCACAGTTTAGCTTATCCAGAAGCCGACATACAAGATATCTTCCCATACTCACAGAACCCAACAAGTCAAAAACAAAGTAAACCCAACAGTTATAATCTGAAGCAGTTACACTGTTTAACTATTAAGAATTCAACTGAGTCCCAACAACAGTAAACAAAATACATAGAAGATAATGACTCCATCCGTGCCAACATTGGTAAGCCTTTAAAATCAGGTTTATACAAAAGCTATATAACGATTTTGTAACAAGAAACCCAACAGAGCCCGTATAACTATATTTGCTCCAAGCTTACATAGAGTGGAATACATATTTAAATGCCCAACTGAGTCTGAACCACAAATTCCTTGTAAAACGAAAGTATTCATTACCAAATAACAGAAGTCGCCTTACCTGTTACTCCAACAAGACTCAGACAAAGCAATTTTCAACATTCAAATATATATTTATATTTATAGCTTCCACAGTGGTCCAATATATACGAATCATTCAAAGGACTCTACAGAGTCGTTCAAATAAAATACCTATATCCATATTGTATACTGTCAACGGGTTGAATCCCATTACCACAATAAAAAGGAAAACAACTTCCACAGGGTCGTAATGACTACTGAACACAATAGTTACCTCTTCCCAACAACTTTAAAAGACACAACGAAACCCAACAAGTATCAATAACCACCCCATCAATAACCACGACAGAGCTTACAAGGTTCTCTTAAAACTGAATAATCAAACAAATGTCCAGCAGTTTCCCTTCCAACAAGTATTCACAACATGCATCGACTACAAAATCGACAAGCATAACAGTGGCCTGTACCCATCACAAGAATAATTTATGGGCTCTCGCCGAGCAGGCCGAGCATACATTCCCTTCATAAATTTCGCATATTTAAGCCAGAATGCAAAACACAAAGAAATAAAGCCACAGTTCGAATTTAATAAACACCCATCAAGGGATAAATGAAAAATCGAACCAGCATGAAGATACAGTGCCAAAATCACACAAGACATCCAAAGAAAATCCTCTATTACCATAAATCATTTGAACAGAGTTGTTCTAATGAAATCACTTGAAAGACAACAAGATTTTTAAAGGTTAGGGCCTAACATGCCTGGATTTTTGCTCAAAATTCCGAAGCAGACCACTGAAAGAGCTTGGACTTCCTTTTCCTTTTCCAAGTTAGAGCGACCAACAAAATTTTGCTATCTCCATGACATATATATCTTCCTTGCCAGAGAAAAGAGCTAGATACGCTCATACTCGCCATGCAACACAAAGAAGACTGGTGCGAAGAACCAGTGAACAGGCAGAAGGAAAACCGAAATTCGTGATAAGCCAAACAAAACAACTTTCCAATTTGCATGCCTTCTCACGAATTCCGAGCTCGACTACCGAGCTCATTAATTGCATTTACTCCAAATTTCCCGCTCAAACTCCACTGCCACCGACCGCCAAAGTTGGCGATAGACAAATAGACTTTCAACACCATTTTCAGTTTTGGCGACCTGCCACGTCGGCTCAGTCTAGCCGTTTCTAAAACCTCCGCCAATACCTATCCTTCATACTTATCCTTTGCATTAAATAACATAGAAAAAGCCGCCCATGGTTCGCACCCCTCCATAGGTCCCCATAATCCTTGCCCAATAGTTAGGTTAGTAACTTAGGTTAGAATTTAGGATAACACCTAGTCTAACTTCATAGAACATAGATACTAACTTAGGACATTAGCTCTTAGCCTAGGTCTAGGTTAGATTAATACTAACCCCTAGGTTAAGTTTAGTTTTAGGTTACTAACATTAATAATTCCAGTTGGGTCTACATTCCGTACACTCAGAAAAAGACCTACAACATGCATTCTTGAACAGGGTTAGCTCCTGTTCTGCTTTTAGGCTTACAAAATTGTATGAAACCGAATTATTACCTGGTCCACGATCGAGACCTTCCAGATATACTTCGATATCGGGAACCAATCCATTTCACATGATCAACCTGAGTTATACTCCGGACTAGCTTATTCAATGCTTCTAGACCTTGCAACCTGTTCAAGGTCTGTAATTTTAATTCATCACGAACAAACTTAAAGCAATACTTGGATCAATTCCACTGATCCAAGGCTAGGTCTTATAGATGGATAACTCTATGATTCATTCCGAGATCAGATTAAACTCAGATACAAAATGAAAGAAATAAAAGAGTCCAATCATATTCCGACTCAGTCAAAGATCTGCAATCTGCAAAGAAGATTCAGTACATATCAAGCATGATTTCTCAATCAAGGAACACATCCTTTTTACAAAGAAATCACATATCAACACTTGTATGCTCAGGAGGAAGTAACAACAGTTCAGGGTGTTACATGCTTCCCTCCTAAAAAGATTCATCGTCCCGATGATTACATATTCGATTAACCTTCAGGTCAATCAATTTATTAGTTCACAAATCAATGCGACTATTTTCCAACTTGAATAGTTCCAGAAATCAATGTCACAACACATTTTATTCAACCTGAATAATGTTTGCCTTCATCTGGCTTTCATAAATACTTATAAAAAAAAATAAGTTCATTAAAGAATGTTTTGTCAACAGATTTCATTCTGTTGAAAAAGAGAAGGAAAAGCAGTTTTCATCTCTTCCAGATTTTCCCAAGTTGCACTTTCTTCATTAAACTGGTCCCACTGGACCTTACATTGCTGTATTACATGATTTCTTAAATGCAATTGGTGAGTTTCCAGCACTCGTGTGGGTTTAACCACGATTATTCCTGGGTCTTGGACTTGCAAGGAATTCCAATTTAAAACATGTGACAGATCTGAAATGTATTTCTTAAGCAAAGAAATATGGAAAACATCATGCATGCGAGATAAAGCAGGTGGTAATGCTAAACGATAAGCTACAAGATTGATTATTTCGACAATTTTGAAAGGTCCCACGAATCGAGGTGACAACTTGGCAGCCTTGCCAAAAGTTATAGAACTCTTCCTGGGTTTAACACGTAGAAAAACCTTCTCACCAAGCTCAAACCTTCTATCAACCCGCTTAAGGTCAGCATAGCTCTTCTGCCTATCCGCTGCTTCCTTTAATCTTTCACGAATCAGCTTAACTTGTTGTTCCATTTCTGTGAGAATCTCTGGTCCAATTACCACTCTATCCTCAACACTGTCCCAACTAACAGGAGTTCTGCACTTTCTTCCATAAAGTGCTTCAAAGGGTGCCATTTTGAGAGATGAATGATAAGTGTTGTTGTATGCGAACTCAACTAATGGAAGATACTCTTCCCATTTATACTGTTGATCCATGCAATACATCCGCAACATGTCCTCCAACACTTGATTTACCCTTTCAGTTTGTCCATCCGTTTCCGGATGATATGCAGAACTGAAGTTTAGTTTTGTTCCAAGAGCTGTATTAAGTGTTTGCCAAAACCTTGACGTCATTCTTGGATCCCTGTCAGATATAATCAATTCTGGTACACCATGCAATCTGAAAATTTCGTGTACGAATCTTTTGGCCAGCACTGGTGAATCATCCTTTAGATTTCCAGCTGATGAAATGAGCTACCTTAGTCAGTTTATCTACAACTACCAGGATAACATCATGCTTATTCCTAGACATGGATAATCCTTGTACAAAATCCATGGTTATTACTTGCCATTTGTATTGCGGTATGCTATGAGGATATAACAGTCCAGCAGGGTGCATATGTTCTGCCTTAACCCGCTGACACTCCAAACAATGGGTCACAAAATTTATGACATCCTTTTTCATACCTTTCCAAAAGTATTGTTGTTTCAGATCAGCAAGCATCTTTGTGATACCCGGGTGTCCAGAGAAAGGTGAATTATGAAATTCCACTAACAACTTCTTCCTCAAGTCGTTCAACATAGGTACATATACCCTGTTTTCATAACGCAAGATTCCTTCATTATCAAAATGAAAACCTTTATACCTTGCATCATTAGGTTCTCGCGGCATACGCCCTTGCCCTTACTGCAGTAATTATCGGATTCTCGAGGCACTCTTTACCTCTTCAAAGTAAAATGGCCAAAAGACATGGGTTAATTAGTAATTTCTTCACTCAAAAACCATATGAATAGTAGTATGAGACCAAGACTAAATAATGTCTAAAGTGTGTGATTTTGTGACTAAATTTTCCCCAATTTATGTTGGTGAGTGGAAATATCGGTAACATAAAGTAGATAGAGATGTGTACTTGATATCCATGTAGAGTGATGTAGAAAGCATGCTAATGGACTAGACAAAAGCGTGGAATGAGAAAATAGTGGAGCATGGAAACTAAAGATGCAAAAGTGCAAAAAGTGGTGAGAGTGAACCTAGGGTAGAAATGCGTGTGTAGTTTCCAATGTGTGTGATGTACCTACATGGTTAGTATCATGTGTGTTGCCACAAAATGTTGTTGTTGTTGCCCCCATTGTTGTAGTTGTTTGTTGTTTCCTTCTTATTTCTTGTATAGTAGATAGACCTGCAATGAGAAAATGATCAAGTATTCAAATACACATGTATATGTATAAATGCATGTAAAAGACACATTTATATGTGATGTAGCCACACCTAGGAACATAAAACTCTCAATAAGAAGTGTTAGAGTAATCACTTTCAATTTAGTTCAAATATTGTATTTGCACCTTGTTCTAAATACTAGGAAAAACCCACAAACCTGAAAATATGCTTTATGTGTTAAAAAATAAGCATCAAAGACTTCAAACTTATGTATTATCCTTCTCATAATCTATCTCAATCATTTAGAACCTTGGAATCACAAAAATGACCAACTTACTCTAATTTTGCAAATATTTCCTATTTAGGCCTTTTGAAAACATGATTGTTGAAATGCTAGTAATTGGAATGAACCACAATGCTTAAGAGGGAAGTATTTAATGTTTTGAGCACCCTTTTCTAAGGTAAAAGTATAGGTAAGTTTGGTTGTTTCAAATCCTTAAGCCATTGTTACTTCCTTCAATGGCTTCCCAAACTTGACCTCTTCTTCTTTACTAGTCTTGTCACAAAACCAAATTTAATTTAACTTTTAATTGTAGGATTTTTTCCTCCTTCCAAATAGTGATTTAAATACCCATTACACTAGAGAATCAATGTGCTAATTTCCTTTGTAGTTTATTTTGAAAATATTTCTTTAAAAGTCTCAAAAATAGGATTTGAATTAGGTCTTCATATACATTTATAGTATCTTAGACAAACCGTCTTGAATTGTCGGAAAAGGAGAGATCCTCAAGGCTCTAAACTTTAAAAATATATTTTTTGGGACTCCAATAATCACATTATCAAATTTGAAGGCTTGTTAATACATGGTGTGTAAATTAGGAGAAAAATTTCAAAACCCTAGTAAGGTTTGCACAGGTATTGTGAGAGTGTATTTTCCTTTCAAAAGGATTTCACACTCGCTTTCAAAACCTAAAAGTAATTCCAATGAATTAGAATGATCTATCAGAGTCTTACACACTTACTAGAAATATTTCTTGACCACAAATATGCGACTCGAGACAAATATTTTCTATCTTTCTGTTTTCTCAAGTAGAACATTCAACATGTATAGGCTCGAGATCACTAAATACATGGCTAAGGTTGAGTTTTAGGGCTTAATAAATGTTGTGCTCTTATGATAATAGTTTGATCACCTTCCTCTAGACCTTTCCCTCATTTTCTAAGTATCAAAACCCTTTCTGCTTCCTTCTCCCACTATTACCAATCAAGAAAATAAGGAACTAACTACTTTGAGTCTAAGCAAAATTATAACTTTCTTTGGATAATAACCATTACAAAAACTTCTAAAGGGGTGAATAACCTTCAAAATTATATAATGCAACCATATAATGTTCATACCATTATGTTATTCATGTAACTCAAATATTATAGCATTTGTATCCTTCAACAACTATCACAAATTTGTTTACATAGAAATACCTTTGAACCTGCCCTTAGAGCTCCAAGTTCTTTCTATTACTGATTGATCAATCATATGAAAACAATTAAAAAGTATCAAAAATGCCTCATTGGATCGAATTCGGTTCATAACCGACCTATCTTTGTCATGTGCAAGGTCACAAGATGGAGTTACATTACAAGAAGGAGCTCACCACATGAAATGAAGTTACAAACCAAAAATGACACACAAATGTGACCTCATAATCTCATGTCACATCATGATGATTCTTTAAAACATAACAGAAACATCTACACCTAAGGAAAAAGCCAAAATTGGCTCAAGATATTCAATTTTTTTGAATAGGCCAAAATGGAGGGAAACTCCATAATTTAATTTTTTAAACTTATAAAGCCTAAAGGACACCTAGAATGACATAAAAGCACCTCTAAAGACCTAAAAAACCAAATTTTTCTTACTATAAGCCTAATCTATCCTTGTGATGATGCCCCTGCATCATACTACTAAGGGGAAAAGAGAAGCTTCCATGGAGTTGTGTTTAGCTTGCAAACTAAACTTTGCTCCTTCTTCTTTGTTTCCATTTGGCATGGCCTCTGAGAATGCTCTTGGATTATACATGTGGTTCTTTAGTCTACTTTAGAGTAGTGTCATGTTCTTGGAAATTTGTTTAATCCTTGCATGATTCACCATCTCCAACTTCTTAGCAATCATATGACTATATGCTTCCTTTTCCATGTTCAATCATATGATTCGTGTCTTCATGGATTGTCTCTTGTTGCTCTTTGGCTACCTCAAAAACTCTTATTTTCCTTGTGCCTCTTGAAGACTACTAAAATTTCCAAAAATGCTAAGAATAACACCACATAGTCTAATTGAGCTAAAGATTATTGAATCTAACAATAGTTACATCAAAGATAAAAGCTTAATGAAATGTTTGAAACAAGTAACATGAATATAATTCAAAACCTAGATAAAGCATGCCTACTAATATGTTTAATTGCCAACTAAAATAGACCTAAATATATCTAGGAACAATCAAATTGGGGGTTTGTTGCTAATCCAAGGAAGGAGAGATGGTCTCTCTAAAAATGACTACGATCATATTGGATACCCATTTACTAACCCCATTGAAGACTTGAGGAAAAGATTGAGCTTGGCTATAAATCATATTTCTTATATGATATGCAATTCAAAGCATGGTGTAAAGTTTAAAGGTATGTGGTCCTTTTTATAGTTTTTCCTTTAAGGAAAAATTACATCTTAGTGCATGTGGGACTAAAAGCACAAATTAGATTAAGGATTTCTAATCATGATTAAGGATTTGCTAATTATAATTAGTGAATTAACAAGTGATTAGGATGTGAGGACCCTTAATCAACCACTTAGGTCAATTAGAAGGCTAGGATAAGATTTTGAAGCTTTTGAGATGTTGTGGAGGGAAATCAGGTGAATTTGAATGGTTAGAAGAGGGGTTTGAGCCAATAATAGGGTACATTGACCAAAACAAGGGAAAAATAGGATTAATTAGCTAATAATCGCTAATTCCCTATTTGTAAGAGGAATTTGACTTACGATTTGTCATAAAGTGGCATCTTGAATGCGAAAGGGATTAGGTAATCAACAAAGCATTGTTAATTAACCAAAATGGTAAGAAACATTAGTTAATTAGCATAAATCACTAATTATAATGGAATTGGTAAGAATGAGAGTGATTAGTGTGCGTTTGGCAATAAGATTGCAAAATCAGAATTTAGGTGTCTACACCTCTTTTGGATTCAATTTACTCTCAAGAATGAGAATTTTTGGTATTTTCTTGGATTTTCCAACTCTAAATGACCACTTCATCTTTGCTTCCTCCATCACACCTGCACTAACAACATTAAAAAAAAGTTAGACTTCAAAATCTGAGTTCCTTTTTCATGCTCAAATATCTTATATTCTTCTTCATGTTGATCCTCTTTTTGTCCTTAACTCCATGGTTTCTAGGCCTATTTTTATACTTTTTCCATCACCAAGTTCTCCCATTTCAAGGTCTGATTTGACCTCATATGTTGAGTCATACAATTTCTTGTCTACCTCTACTAGTGCACCATTATCTTTGTATTCACCTTGACCTGCAATTCCATTTTCATCCTTCATACTCACTTTGTTTTGCAAGTGTTTTTATATTCATGCTCTCCACTGAGCCACTTCTATATTGTCTTCACTATGCTACCTTTGTTTTGACTCACCTCATCTTATTGTCTCTTCTAAAGAATACTTTCATCCCCATAAACATCACCCTTGACTGCTGCTCAGGCCATGCACTTCTATCCTTTAGTGGATTCAAAGTATACTTCAATCCATCCTTCACAAATGTATAAGTATTTGTCCACCCATCATGGATGGATCTCTTATCAAATTGCCATGGTCTTCCTAACAAAATATGACATGCATCCATGGGTAATATGTCACATAAAACTTGATCTTGATACCTACCTACCTTAAAATCAACTAGAAATTACTTGGTTCACTAACACATGCTGCTCTTTTTTTGTACCCGAGAGACTCTATATGGATTAGAATGCTTGAAATTTTTCAAATTTAACTTTTATACCATTTCAATGGACACTAGATTATCAAGTGCTTCCATTGTCAATAATAAGCTTGCAGCACTTACCTCTTTCTTTGTGTAGTAACAAAATCACGCACTTACTATTACATTTATACCGCCAAATATGTTATTTTATATATGGATCTTGTCGAATAAAAGTATTTACTAATGGCTCATCTTGTAGTCATGTCATTTGTTAGTCGATTATTATTTTCATTTTTCTCACACACAGTTGTTTGTTTTCATTGTTTTGGTCATCTCTCATAGGGTCTTAGCTATCATGATTTGGTTGTTTTTCATCTTTAGTCTCTAGCTAGGGTGCCCGTCGGTGCCCAGATCCTATTTTTGGGCACCTGGTCTCGGTTACACTTTGTTTGTTTTAAAATTTCATGTTTAGTCTCTATGGCTTAGTTGTTACACCCCCTAGGTGCTAGTCATCATGTTAGGCCATTAATGTAGAAATTTGAACAAGAGATACCTATTTACACATAACATATTCACTATCTTATGCGCGAGACATTCTACTATCAAGAGCTAGCTATCTACTAAGGAAAAGGGTTGCATTTGGGAATCTTTTACATCTCCATCACATAAGCATATGGGGAAAGGGTTGTATTCATTTTATTCCATCCACCATTTTCATATTACATCTAGTTATTTCCTACTTCTACGTCATTGACGCTAGGGAACCCTAGGAACACAATTGCACACAAAAGCACACAAAACTACATTGGGTTTGGAATTTAGTGCAACACTTAGTCATAAGTCCACCATTGTGGTAGCTAAGGTCAGTCTGACCCCTTTATTTGCATCTTTCTTTTTAGGAATTTGATGCTTTGTATGGGGTTTTAAAGTAGATCTTCATTACACAACTACATTGACATAAGTAAGGATATTGTAAAAACCAAGCAACCAAGATGAAGGTACTACAAAGACCTTGTGACATTTTCATAATCAGATCATAATTTTCTGCATACTATAACACCTAGATTATAGATCGGGGTGCCCCAGTGCCCCAGTCTAGATAAATCTTCATTTGCTGTAATTTCCTAGGGAGCACCGGTTTCTATCTGTCGCACATCACCCCGTCTAGTCCTGAATATAACAAGGTAAGTTAATTTTAGGTTAATACCCTATCCCCTTTAATTTCATTTATTCCATTTCATTTAAACATCAAAATAAAATATTTAACATCAATATTTCAGTTTATATCATTTATTACATTCCTATACCTATTTAGATTAACTTAGAATATAGATTTAAACTTCATATTTTAGTTAATCATTTTGGTGAGCCTGTCTCTTTAGAATACCTTTCCCTAGGATCTAATCAAACCCTAATGGCTAAGCCTAGCCCATATTCTTTTCCGCCATGTCTCATGTTAGTGTTAACCCTATCTATGATGAGGCTGCCATTGCTTAAGCTTAAAGCTCTCTATAGTTCCCTCATCACTACACCCGACCATGTTAAAAAACAACTTAAAGATGGACTACAACATGTACCTACTCATTTTGAAGATTCTCCTATAGGAATTAGCATTGTTGATGATCTCGTATCTTTTACTTGTACTCAATGCCACACACGGTTACTTGTGACCCACCTTCGATCCCTCACAAGAAATATTATCTGATTCTCTTATTGACTACTTACTTGGTATTGACACTTGTTCACATGAGCATATGGATTCTCCTCCTACTCCAGCCATCGACACATTTCCCTTTCATGAATCTACCTCTTCTACCATTGTTTCTCATGATACATCCCCTCTTAGTTTGCATCCTCCTTCACACTATGTTGATGATTATATTGATAGACCCTTCTCCATCACCTCTTGACATCTCTATGATTACTCATAATGGAAAATTGCAACCACTTAACACATTATTTCCATCTTCCACCATCCTTTCATAGGATATCCTTTCTCTCATGCATGTCATAGGACAATTACAATATCGTTTCAATCTCTCACTTTATAAAGTAGGGCTTATTATGCTTCCATTGTGATAATGCATTACATGGAAATCCGGTCCCTAAGAAGATTCATAATTCTACATTCCCTCATGAATTCACCATGCCTACTTTTACATTTTTTGATGGAACAGGTTACCCTCATGCTCATATTTTATATTATCATAAGACTACGGCCTCCTATTGTGATGATAGATTATTACTCAAGACCTTTCTCTATAGCCTTTATGATGAGGTGTTACGATGGTACACTCATCTCCCCTTTGGATCCGTGAATACTTTTTATGACATGGAGGATGCCTTCCTCTCGATTCATCATTAAAATGATCCTAAGGTTACTTATGAATGATTACTTACTCTACATCGGGCTCCACGGAACCTATCTAGGATTATATTCTATGATTCAATTATTGTATCCATCAACTTTTCTTCCAACCAATAGATATTGAGAAGTAATTTACTTTTTGTTGTGGGATCATTCCTCCACTTAAGCAACACTTACAGTATGATACATGTAAGTCATTCATTCTTATACGCTATACATTTATTGACTTAGAATAAGATCTTCTCTCCACACACATCATAGATCCCCCACACACCTCTACAACTATTGCCTCATCTAGTTCTCCACCATTGTATTTGATTGAACATCCTACACAATCTCCATATTTTCCTCACAAGGAAAAAAAAAAAAAGCTCAACCCACTCCACCAAAAAATCATACTCCAAATCCATGACAAGCTACTCCTCCTACCACTCCACCTAGGTGTGTGAGCCTTTGCACTTCTCTCATCATGCTCAACCACATTATGTGCTGCGCATATTACTTAATGAGTGATTAATTCTCTTACCATCCAACCAAAATCATCCACAACAATGACTACATATGGCAACGTGACCAAAACTATTATAATTATCATCGTATCAATGGCCATAGAGACAATGATTGTCTTTTCCTTCATGATAAATTGTAACAATTAGAGGATAAGGGCATCATCTCCTTTGGTTGAGCCACGTGATTGATCTATATCTCCTCTACATCTTCGGATATTTTATACCACTATTGAGTCATCTCCTACATATTTTGCTTCAACTATGAAATATCCACCATAGTATGTTATTCATATATATTCCCCACTTTGCATCCATCGCATGACATTTCTACTTCACATTTGTTACCACAACACCATATTTTTGCACATCCCACCACAAATCCATATGACATTTAGTTCGGTTCATACACTCATGTTGCTTCGATTCCACATGCTTCCACCGCTCCATGTCACTTGGTCTTTGGTAGGTGATTACTATCACCTTGCCCCCTAATGACACACTTGTGTTCTTATAGTTCTTGCATGACATTTGAGGGTTTTCCTTTAAGAACTTCTCAACATGTGCTACATCATTCATCTGACACACCTCAATCATTTCCCGATGATGCACTCTTGGTTTTTGTGGTTCATTCTTGACTATTGAGGGACCTTAACCAAATTAACCTACTCATCTATATGATGGGGTGGGGCATTGCTACTTTTCCCCATTCATTACATTGATATATTACGATTACATTACATTATTACGACATACATTCATCACAACACATTAGTTCGATAATCATATATCATCTCTTTTCACATACATTTTTCTTTCATTATCGATTAACTACACATTATGTATTCCATTTAACACACCTTGTGCTTAACTCATCATCATATTACGCGATACACATTCTATTTACTAAAAATTTCAATTATCTCATCCATCACAATGCATGTACATTCCATTTGTAATTATTCTATGAATATTACATCAATCAACACCAATAAGAGCTACAACCATCACACACCGTCCAATCATAATGACCAACTCATGCAAAACTCACGTCTACAAAAAAACAACTCATCACATATAAATCACTCATGTCCATATATAGGTAGTGTTATCCATTTTCCCCATGGGAAAAATGGAAAACAGTAGGAGGGACCTAATCACCAGACAGGGCATCTAGGGATGAGGTTGAGATAACATGTTGTTTTATTAATTTTGGGAGCACATTCGGTGGTTTCATGAGTGTTGAGACCATAAGATATTTTTTTCATCTTCTGGGTTTTAACCCTTAAGGATCAACTTTTAAAAAATGAAGAAATATGGTCCTTGGGAGCACACACACATCCAAAATGAGTGAAAGAGTGAAAAGTTGGAAAATGGACCTAGGACACCCTATTGGTTCCCCCTCGTCCTCCACATCAAGAAAATTCATTAAAAATCTAGATAAAATCAAATATTACCCAAAAATGGGGTAAGGAGGGCTCAAAGCTAAAATTAGCTCACCGAGAAGCTCGGTGAGCTAAGGTTGTGCAAGAGGTGGTGAACTAGAGGAGAGCTCACCGAGTAGCTCGACGAGCTACTTGATGAACCGGTTTTCATAGTTTGATGATTTAGAAATGGGGCCAACCCCAAGTTTGGTGGGGGAACTAATGAAGGAGGGCCAATGATCAAGTCAAAGAGGAGGTTGTGCTCACGATATAGATGGTGAGGTATTTGTAAAAATTTCTCCGAACTCACATCGGGTTGGCTCAAGGTGAGCTAGAGAGGATCGTAACTAGAAGGAACACCGAGAAATGTGAAGAGTTTCTTAGCAGGTGTAAAGAATGCACCAAGGAAGGCCAACTTAGCCTTAATAGTGGGGTCGAAGTGGATGAGTGGATCAACAAGATGAGGTACAAAAGTGAGTAGCAGGGATCCGATCACATGGTAAGTGATTCACGAGTTTACTATAGAGGTAGGTAGGTCAAGCTTAGTGGTGGGTGAATCATGGGGTCACCGAGCATATAAGCCGACTCGGATAAAACAACACAAAAGCCCATAGAGAAGGGTTTGACATGGGCATGTAAGTCAAAATCAAACTTAGTACATAGGCTAACTCGTCGAGTGAATCGATGGATCAATCCAGTGAAAATGGAGGTCGATGCCAAAAATAGATCGATGAGGGAAATGTGATTCGAGTTTCGAGAGAAAAATCACTTTGGAGTTTACAAGGTCGGTGAGTCAAAAATCTCTCGAAGTTAGGAAAGCCCAAAATATGAAGTAGGAGGCCAAAGGTTAACTTGTTCAGTGAGTTAATGACCGACATGGCTCGGTATTTCATGAAAGGTGTGTTTCGGGATGGTGACTTCGAGATTGGTGAGGGAAAATCCTAAAGTGACAAGTTAAATTCCATTGATGAATGGTATGCGAGATATTGCCTATTAGCTAACTTATGGAGAATGCCCTTCTCATCTTGATTATAAGAAGAGGAGAACACTCAAGATGAAGGCAAAAATTTTGTAATTTGGAACCACGCACTTTAAAAGAGAGGTCTTGATGGATGCTTCCTCAAATGTGTAGAAAAATAGCAATAAGAAAAAATGCTTAAAGCATACCATGACCAAACATGTGGTGGAAATTTCTTGGCAATGGTCACTACACACAAGATCCTCTAAGGAAGGTATTATTGGTTCAACCTCTTTGTAGACACTCAAGAATATGTTTTTATTTGTGAAGCATGTTAAAAATTCGTTGGGAGACCCCAACTTGCAACACTACCACTTAGGCCATTTGTTATTGAAGAACCATTTCAACAGTGGGGACTAGATTTCATCGGTGTACTAAATCCTCACTCAAGTGCGGGCACACCTATGTGCTCACAACAACAGAATAATTCAAAAAATGGGTGGAAGCCATTGCGTCCAAGAAATCCAACACCGAAACAGTATGTAACTTCATCAAGGAGAATATCATAGTATGTTTCGAGTGCCACAAAAGATTGTAGCGGAAAATGCTACCTATTTCTCTTCAAGGGAGTTGAATGAGTTTTTCTATGGCTACAAAATCTCCTTGTCTCATTCATTAGAATACTATCCATAAGGAAATGGATAGGCCGAATCAAGCAACAAGAACATCATGACCATTTTCCATAAGCTCGTGGATGAAAAAAAAAGGAATTGGCACAAGAAGTTTTATGATGCATTATGGGTGGATAGGATCACCCCCAAGAAGGCAATATTTATTTCACCATTCCAACTATTGTATGGATTCAAAGCATAAATTCCCATCACGGTTGAGATGCTTGCTTGCAAGTTGCTCCAGGGAATATAAGACAAAAAATACAAGGATTCCATTGACAAGAGGATCCTATTTCTTGAGAAGCTAGAAGATAATAGACTCAAGTCTGGACCATATCAAGGAGCACCAATTGAAAGTAAAGAAAATCTTTGACAAGAAATCCAAAATGAGAGAATTCAAATTTGGAGATATCATCTTGCTATGGGATAAGAGAAGGGAACTAAAATGAATCCACAGAATTTTTGACTCATTATGGCTTGGCCCATTCCAAATTCGTGAAGCTTGCAGCGAGAATGTTTTTCTACTCTCATATTTGGATGGAATAATGCTGGAATTTCCTCGCGATGGGAAATACATAAAATTGTACCATCGGTGAAAGCAGTTATCCCCTGCCTTGTACCATAGGTGATTGGTAGGTGTGTTTCCTTTTATGTTGCATGTGTTTCCTTTCCATCATTTTGTGTGTACGTGTTTCCTTCTTCGTTATCTTTCTCTCTTGTGAATTTTACATGAGTTCGAAAGGCCCAATGGATAAGGAACTATATAATGGATCATATGGTATAAATTCAAGATTATAGATTCCCCATGTCATGTCTTCACTTTCACTCCCCATGTCATGTCCCCAATCTAGATCTAGTTGTTGTCATGCAAATGTGCAACAAGGAAATTAACAATTTCCAAGCATGACAACTATACCCCTGTGTTAAGTTTTTCAAGTCTTACCATTCCAAGACACCTTGGTCTTTCCAGTCAGTCCAAGTGACCTCTTGATTAACATTATCTCATCCCCCTAGGTGATTTAAAAAATTCCATTCATTCCCCCTAGGTGATTTTAGGAGTTCATTAAAAGTTGCAAGCTTCAGGAAGTTGTGGGAAGGGCTATCACTGACCTTCCTAGGAATGGAGTAACCCCATGGAGCAGAGAAGAAAATCCAAAATGGGTGTGGAGGTGATTCAAAGGCCTTGGGACATCATGGAAGTGATTTAGGAATATTTTGGAAGGACTCGGAGAAGTTGGGGCAGTTTCACCAAAATTAGGGTTCACAGGCCTAAGCAGTGCACATGCTAAACAAACACCGAGTTTAAAGGTGATTTTGAGAGCTCCGGATTGAGTTAGGAGAAAACCGAAACATTGATGGAAATATAATGGCAATCCCTATAAGATGGTGGAATTATTTTATTCACAACACTTTAGTGCATTGGGTCTACAAGAAGGTTTTCTCATACACAGGTGGAGTACCAAATAAAAAATCCAATTTTTCAAGAATCAAATGGAAGAACCAATACCCAATTCTTCACCATTAGATTTAAAATGCCATTTCCAATCAGGATCATAAAAATTTCATCAAAAATGTCCATTGGGAGCTCAAGTTATTGTCATTTCAAATTTTCCTCTTGGAGCGAGTTCGGGAGTTAGCCAAATTTTAGAAGGACACATGTCAGCTCTAGGATCCTAGTGGGATTTTCTATCCCTCACATCCCTCAATTTTAGAGACATCAAACCTTGAAAAATATATCCAACCCCCATATGACCTCTGGATCCTCTAGGTGCTTGTGGGAGCTCAAATTCCCTGCCGTCGGATCTCCACCACGTGTCAGCTTCTGGAGCACCATGGAATTTTATTTCCCTCATGTCCCTCATAGGTTAGAGACATAAAACCTTGAAAAATGTGCCTAGACCCCTAAGAGAGACCTCTAGTCACCCATATGACCCACTTCCAGCCCCTCATTGCTTTAAAGCTGATTTTGAGCCTTCATTCCCTGCGTCGGATCCCCACATGTTGTCGCCTTGCTCATCATGGAATTTGATGTCCCTCAAGTCTCTCAAATTTTAGGGACATCAAACCTTGAAAAATTCTCCCATCTCCTTTTCATCTTTAATTTTAAAATTTTAAATACTCACCTGTTTCCCGCTTCTAACTTCTAACACTCTCGTGCATAGCCATATCTACACACTTCCTCTGCAACTTCCTACCATCACTCTGCCATTGCCAAATCTCAAACCAGATCAACCAAGGTATCAAAATACCTTTCCCATGGAAATATGTAGTTCTCAGAAGGATTTTTCATCGAGTTAAGAAGAAGAAATGAAGAACGGAAAAGAAGAAACAATGAAAATCTCCATTGCCATGAAACGGAGATTCGTAGAAATCTTGCAAACTAGTGCACGAAAAAACACACCATTTATTGTTGTTACTTTCTCTCTAAAAACAATCAGAAACACACCTTCAATCCCTCCTTGTGCTACACAGAACATTCCAGAAATCTTCTTTCTAACCCAACTAAGAAAAAGTTGGATTTCCTGTCAAACCAAGGTATCCGGATTGAAACAAGATTTCACACAAGCACAAGAAGAAAATAATATATCAAATATTTTTTTTTTCCAAACAGAGAGAGAAAACCAAACCTATAATTTTTGAGGTCCATTAATGGTTTTCGTGTCCAGAAGCACTACCATGTCGAAAAATTGAAAGTTTAAAATCTCATAAATTATTGAGCGGGTAGGTCTAAAATTTCAGAGGGGTGATATTGGGAAAAAAACATATTGGAAAAAAAATTCACTTCAATCTGACCTCCGAAGCCTAATTTCAAAAATAGCAGGCCTTTCGCATAGGGGACTACTATTTTGGGAAAGCCATCAACAAAAGAACTTGTGAAGGAGACAGAGACATTGAAGATGCACTGCAACTGAGAATTCTTCAGAACAGGCATTTTGGTGCTTACTAAAAATAGTAAGTGGTCCCACGTGCACCTGATAAAAATAGAAAGTTGATCCAGAAGGAGCGAGGAATGCATGGATAAGGGGAAATCAGAGTCGCAACATTCAGTTGAGGTTCGAGGGAGTTGTTTTTTCATACTTACTAAAAATAGTAAGTTGTTATTTCTAAGGAAAACATGAAGCATATGTGGATGGGAAAAAATATGACACAACCCTTCACCTGTGAGTACAAGGTAGAAGACATCGATGTCTTGTACATGGAACTTGATGACCTTAGAACTTACATCATAGCCAAAGACCGAAAGAAGATTGAAGATCACATATTCACTAGTGGCTTATTCACTACCATAGGACACCCAATGTATATTCAAAGTCTTGATTTGATCCTAGCCTACTCTCACCACAATGAGCCTGAAATATGAACCATCCGAGCCAAAAATGTTACAACGATGGTGGTCATTAGCTTTAGAATGATCTCAATTTCTTTGTAGATACCGACATCTCCCAAAGATGGTCGTCATCTCAAAAGACAAGGCCTTGTACAATTGGGAAATGATGGATGCATATGCAAGGGGTTGCTCTTGGTTTGTGGTTGAAAACATGGAAATATCCTCGGGGATTCCCAAGAACATTCCAAGGTGTGAGTTTCGAGAAGGATACTCATACGCCATCACTCTCCTCTGGAGAGTTATGTGTGAAGCAAACACAAGATACTTTCAAGACTAGATGGGCATTTTCATCCTGACGGTGACAGAAGGAAAGCATATGATTGACTTGGGGTAGATCATCAACGATAATATCCATATACAACTGATCTATGTACCCATGATGAGGAAGTTCCACATGAATTCTTACTTGGTCTATCTCCTCGCTAGCTCAAGATCATTCAAAGGATTGGCTCTCACACAAAACATTATTGCCAAGGTGCCCACGTTTGAGAAACTTCCACAATTGGTGATGGAGGAAAGCTATAGGAATTTCACTCGCATGAATGATGCATTCACAATGTAAGTGGTTCAAAGCTTAAAAGGAGATTCGTGAGGTTAGGATGTCATCATAAGAAGTGTCCATGATCAAGAAATATGGCTCTTATTTCATACAATTCTCGACTTTCTCCTACTTGTGAGTTGCCGGCTTCAACCAAGCTCTACTAAGGTTGCCTATGTAGCTTAATGACCAAATTGTATTGTTCGAGATCTCGCAGATAGATCATTCACGTGAATAACAAGATTAGAAGCAGGAGGAAGAATTTGATTCCATTTCCTATCTCTCTCGGGGTATTCACGTGTAAGAGATCAAATGATGCATCTCATCTGGAGGTTGCTTTCACTCATTTGACTTTACATTCCTACATTGTCAAGCCTAATTTTGACATTTGAGAAGATCCCAACTCTTTTTGTGTTCCAGAATTACAACATGATCCGTGAGTCGAGGACTACCGAGCCAACTATCTTGATGAATTTGAAGTGTGTGAAAAGGACCATATGAGGATAATAATCAGTGAGATGAGGAAATTTAAGTTCTTCTAGTATGAAGATATTTTGCATGATGATGGGACAAAGATGTATGATCTTGAATACGTGGTAGTCAAGATGTCCCCTTTACCTCCAATCAATTAGTATGTTTGTGAATTAGGGGATATATTGGAGCAGAATGAGAAGGTGGTGAGGAGAATGAGAAATTGGTTTCAAAATAAGAGAACCATGATCATCTAGTCATGAAAAATTCCCCCAAGTCAGAAGGAAGCCTCCCATCAGTCATCTTCAAAAGTCATAGAGGTGACTTCTAGTTCTAAACACTCCAGAGAAAGTTTGAAAAGGAAGGCCATAAAATTGGAAGCTTCTCCTCACAAGAAGATGCCAAAGAAACTCAAGGTAGAAGAAGGCTCATTTGCATCACTGCGAGAGGAAGATTTGATCACAAAAATGTAGGAAGAAAATCCAGTGGCTGAGACACAAGTGGATGAAGAACACATGGTCCAAGACCCATTCTTTGAGCTACCACATGAGGTTCCACCTCTTGTTAACAACCATACTTATCTCATTCAATATTTTCCTCTCTCTCCAAAAATATGGAGCTTTTGGTGCACCTATCATTGAGCCTAAATCCAATGAGATGTTTCCTTGGATGCAAGAAATAATTGTCCTTGACACCCGCACTTTGTGTAACAAGTGGAAGCCTATGATTTATCGCTGATTTTCTCATTGGCCAAAGAAAAATATCAAGAAAGCTCACACATACAGCCTCACGGTTCTACAGTGGGGAAACAAGTAACCAATACATCAAAGTAGCTCGACCCAAGTTAATCAAGCTAGTGGATGAGATGACACCAGTTGACTATGAGATGTGCACAATCCAACTAGGACCAGAATTCATGAAGGGGATTTCCACATGTATTAACAATCTTCCACTTGTATGGTGGCAAGGAATAAGGAGTATAATAAGAATATTGATGAATTAAAGGAGCAGGTACGAACTTTTCATTCTATGTGCAACATCTAGTTGATCCTAATGCCATGAAAATTCCCACTGAGGAAGTTTTGCCCATCAGTAGCTTCAATCTAGAATCCATCATGAGGATGCATGAGTTCACAATGCAGGGGCGAGCGAATAATGAATGGATTAACTCAATTTTTGAAAAATGGAAGTCAGTGCTCCAAGAAGTAGTCAAAATCTTTTCTTACATGTGTGTGACAACAAATAAGACACGACACTCAAGGAGGAATTGGAGAAAGAAAGGGACTATTGGGAACCTTTGGGCCCAATAATAGCTAAAATGAGTAGCACTCATCGCCAGGAGTTGATTGAAAGGAATATATTTGAAACTCCCTCGAAAGGACTTGTCACATGTATGGGTGAGGGCCTTGGCAATCAGGTTTGAGGCAATCAATCGGGCCATCATAGAGTTGGAGGAAAAAGAGGAACAAGTATACAAATTGCAGGATAGTGTAAATCGGAAAGCTCAAAAACTTGGAGTACCTGTAATGGGTGATGATACAACTACTGATGAGTTGATTAATCCATTTTAAGAATACATCAAGAAAGAGGTAGGTAACCCATTTTCCTTCACTAAGGATACCCTTGACTTCCTCTCAGAGATTTGGGCCTCTATTGCACTTATCACAGAGAAACATTCATCATGGTTCAAGAAATGCAAAGACATCGATAGTGTGGTTGATGGATGGAAAAATGCCTTGGGCTGCGTTTGCATTCCTCATGCTACAAAATGGAACCTGCAGCAGCTCGTTTCAACAAAGAGGTTAGAGGAACAAAGGCCTTCCTCGGAGCACAAAGTGGAAACTAGTCAGGGAGTTAGATCAAATCCACTACAATAGCTCATTCTTCTACATAATTATTCTTCTTTCTCTCTTCTTCTTCTTCCTCTTCTTTCCCTCTCTCTCTTCTCTTCTCACCCAACACTCTCTCTCATCAATGTTATATTTTTGCGTTGAGGTTTGCACTTTTTAATATAACTTTAAGTGACTTTAGAAACATAATGTAAAATTTAAGTTACCTTGATTTTATAAAAGGGACTTAAATATTTAAGTGGAATATGAATAGTCTAAGTCAAATTAAAGTATTTGAAAATTTCTTGGGAAGATGAAGAGTTTCCTTCTCTTCTATAAATTGTAACAATATCCTCATTTGAGCTTCTTCTTAGACAACTTATTAGACTTCTTAGATATTGGAGCTGTTTTTGTGAATTCATGAGAGAGATATCCTTGTGAAAAGAGCAAAGAGATAACAAATTTCTTCCATTTTCCCTACTCAAAAATTTCTTCTATTTCTATGTTATGTACAATTTCTTCTTGAGCTTCAATAAAGGAAGAAGGAATTTTAGCTTTTTTTGATTGAGGAGTTTAGTGGTACTTTGTGCTCATTAAATGCTATTTGGTCTTGTTGTTGTTACACATATTTGTTTTCTTCTAAATTCAAGTGCATGTAATGAAATTTATAGTTGGTGTATGTAAGTCTATGATTTTCTACTTACAACATTAGTTTCTCTTTTCTAACTTTCTCACTCCCTTTCCCGCTTTCCTAGAAAATTCCTCCCTTGCAGATATCTACAAGATTTTTCTATAGGGTTAGTGGAGTTCCCTTGTTGGATCCCCGACTAAAAGGCCACCAAGATAAAACTCACTTTTACTCATGCATGCACATACAACAGCTACACTGGTTAAGTAGAGGGACTTAGACTCCCAGAGCATTGGCAAGATAACCACCAATTTATCCCTAAAATTTTTTCTCATCGACAGAGTTTTGGCACCCATAGTGGGAAGATTTAGTAGCATCTACACCTGAATATGACCAAAAGGTCAGAAAAATACAAAAAAATTTTTTTAGAAAATTCAAGAATTCAAAAAAAAGAAAATTTCTAGAATTTGAATAGCTATCCGAGCCTCATGTCTACAAACCATGGCTATTCTAGGAAATCCTCCTGTTGAAAGACCTGAATTTCTCTTCCACATTCAAGAGGATATTGCTTCAAATTTGAGAGAAGCTATCTAGCATAACGGTGAAGTGTCAACCACTACTTAATTTCCATAAGAATTCTTGACCTTGAAGAGGAACATGCTGTTGAATTGGAAAGGTAAATAAAAATTCCAGCACCACAAAGAAGAGCATAGATTTCCAAGCTGGCGGATAGAGATACACCCAACAATAAAGACAAGGAGGACAAACCGATCCTACTTTTGAAGAACTTCAAAGAAAACAAGAGATGCTCCGAATTCAAAGGTCTCCTTTTCATCACACAATTGGTCACATTGGGACTCGAACATTGAGTTCCCATACATCAATGAGAATCTTGAAGATTTCACTGACATAGAGACCACAAAAAAGAAGCTAGAGAAAGAGAAGTAAGAGCTAAAGCTGAAATAAGAGCTCAAATTGAAGAAATTGAAAGAGCTCAAGCCAAAGCAGATGTAAGAGCAACAACAAAAGCCACAACCTTAGAGAGGTTAGAAGATAGAATCCAAAATGGAATGGCAGATCGTGATCATGAGGACCATAGGCCTAATGTACCATGGGGGAAAACCGACCCACTTGCCCTTACTCAACCACTTCACAAGCTACTAAAAGGCTTAAGAAAAAACTTTCCAAAATTTAGAGGGGATGGTTCTCAACTCCCCGAAGAACATGTAGCAGGGTTTATCACCGCTTGCAATGTATGGGTGTTGAGCACAAAGATGTGTTAGTTCAACTCTTTGTGGAGTCACTTCAAGAAAAATATGTGGAATGGTTCTACATGCTATCCCCGAGGTCTGTCACCTTATAGGAAGATATAAGAAGTGAATTCAAACACATGTTCAATACCATAGAAAATAGTCGGGATATCTTGGTCCAATTGGTATAAATGAAGAAAGAAACCTTCGAATCAATGAGAGACTTCATAATAAGATATAACAGAGTGATAAGAAGAATCCTTGAAGATGTGGTGCCTCCTAAAAATAATTTGAAGAGATTCTTCATCAATGCCTTGCCATTAGAAGTAGGTTTCTTCCTTAGAAGAACCCAACCAAGAACATTGAGGGAAGCTCAGGACTACGCGATAGAAATTGATGATGATCTAATCCTATCTAGTAAAGTGAAAGGCCCAAATGGAAAGTAAAAGGATAGAATTCAAGATCAGTCACCACAGATGCAATGTTCTAAAAAATGGCAAATGACTTGATTGCCTTAAAGAAACAACTGTCCCAGATCACAATGCAGAACACTTCAAGGAAGTCAAATTATCCTAATATACCAAGGATTTATCCACCTCCTCACCGGCTTGCTCTCGAAGCACCACCAGTAAATTTTTCTTGTGACACAAAATAACTAGAGGAGGAAGTGGAAATTGAATAACTTGAAGAAGAAAATACGGGTGATGATGAAAACTATCTTGAGGTCGAGGAAGTTGATGGTGATATGCACAATGGCCTAATTGAGTATGTTGATGATGATGAAGAAACCTCAAGCTTCTCATGCATAGTTTTCACTCGCGCATAGTCCAAGAAAGGTGATCCATCCTCAACGGATGCGGTGAAAGAAAAGAATAAGAAATAAGATCCTTTTGCGGAGGTTCCACAAAATAAAATCATCAGCAGAGGATCACCACTACCACCTTCGATGGAGTTGGCTAAAGAAAATTAGACCCACTGGTTAGCAAGGATCATGTTGCCATACCAAGTAAGTCATCCAGTCCTTCTCCCAACTCAAAAATTGCTAAAAATAATTCTCCTTCAAATGTTGTTTCTACAAAAACATCTAAGGTTCCATCAAAACCTACATCCCCACCTCCTTCCAAGCTAGTTACTACACCCGTGAAGGAAAATTCAACCCCCAAAGTAGCAAAACCTTCACCATGTAAATATTTTTTCATTCTCGAACCTATACCTTGCCCACCATAACCCCATTTGACTTTGTGGAACATGCAAGCAAAACTAAATTCCAGCTCACAGAAATAGAATACCTACAAATGCATCCTACCCAATTTGATAGGTTCATTGATGTAGTCCATGGTGGTAATCCTATAACCTCAGGTCCAAATTCCAAAGGCTTACTCCCCACACCATCCACACCACCTTCTCAAAACATGCTAGCCCTCAGTGCCTCCAAAACCAACAAGGTTGAACCTTTCTACCTGTCACTCCTCATTAAAGGCTTCCAACTAAATAATTACATCATAGATTTTGGAGCCTCAGATAATGTGATGCCCGTAAAATTTGCAAATTCCCTAGGCCTCACCTTGACCTAGGAAAATGGCACTGTATTCAATGGAATCCAAAAAAGTGCCATTGGTAGGAAGAATCAAAGATGCACATGTAACATTAGCTAATTTTCTAGATAAGAAGGTACTTCTAACCATCCTAGTGGCAGACATCCCAACATCCTTTGGCATACTACTGAGCTAAAGATTTTACAGAGACTTGAGTGGAGAAATAAAATTGGACTATTCATTTACAACTATTCCAGTGAAAGGCGAGATGAAGAAGTTACCACCAGTAAGAAATATGAAGTACACAATATGAAAGTTTGATGATCCAAAGGCAAACATTCTGTTTCAGAATAACAGATAGGTAACTACTTCCTCACATCAGAAAGAGATGAGAACTTTCCAATTCTTATGGAAGAAGAATAAGATCAAGTTTGGACAATGGAATTTGATGGTAGTCATTCCAGTGCAGGTTTAGGAGTAGGCGTGGTGTTGTACTCTCCTTCTAGAAAATTGTACCCATTTTCCTACAAGCTACAATTTGATAATACAAATAACACGATGGAATATGAAGCTCTCCTCTTAGGCATGGGTGTGGCAGAAGACATGGGAATCAAGAAGTTGAGATGCCATGGTGATGCGGAGGTGATAGTAAAGTAAGTCCGGCAACAATATCAAGTGAAAAATCCAAGACTCTGTCATTATAGAAACAAAGTATGGGATTACATTGAGTCTTTCGATGCATTTTCCATTGAATCTATCCCACAAGAAAATAATGAAAAAGATGATTCTCTTGTGGTATCGTCTTCCCTAGTGACACCTCATCCTTCTTTTGGTAAAGACAAGGTGACCATTGAAATGGTGTTCAGGCCTAGTGTACCAGATAATGCAAATCATTGGCAGGTCTTCAATGATGATAACCAGATTCTAGCATTCTTGGAACAAAGGGACAATTTCAATAATCTCTTCTTTGAAGGAAGTGAGAATCCACACTGAGAAGTGGTAGCCAAGAAGAGAAAGAAGGAATTAAAGGGATTGATGAAGAAGGAGTGATCAAATTGAAAGGAAACAAGATTCCCAAAGGTCTGGTTTCTTTGGAGGACCTCTTTGACAAACACAAAAGATTCATTCAAGAGAAAGAAAACAATATTATCGGTGCCCAAATTATTTTGAGAAGGAGAACATCGACACCCCAAAGGATCCAAGGATGGTCAATATTGGAAAATGTTGTTCACCCAAGGAGAAGAGAAGGTTTGTTGCATTACTCAAGAAATATTTAGATGTTTTGGCCTACTCTTATGATGAACTCAAATCCTTCCAACCGAAGGAAATGCATCACTCGATTCCCTTGAAGCAGGATGCCAAGCCATTCAGGAAAAAACAAAGGCCATATAACCCAAAGATTGTTGATACCATCAAAGAGGAGGTAATGAAGATGCTTAATGCAAGGATTATCTTTCCCATCCATCATTCAACATGGGTGGCCAACATTGTCTTTGGTGTGGAAGAAGAATGGTGAAATAAGAATATGTGTAGATTTCCGCAACTTGAACTAGGCATTGCTTTGAAAGACAATTATCCTCTCCCTATCATGGACCACATTTTGCAAGTAGTCACTTTGGATCTAAAATGATTTCATTGCTTGATGGATTCTTAGGGTATAATCAAATCAAAGTGGCAGAGGAGGATCACACCAAGACAACCTTCACAACACCTTGGGGCACTTTTGCATACAACAAAATGCCTTTCGGCCTAATCAATGTAGGAGCTACATTTCAAAGGGTGATGGATTTGGCATTCAAATATTTAAAACATTGCATCGTCATATACCTTGATGATCTCATAGTATTTTCAAAAAAAAGGAAGACCATATCCATCACTTGGAACAAGTACTTACAAGGTGTAGAAAACATGACATATTGTTAAACTCAAAAAGTGCATTTTTGGAGTCACGAAGGCAAGTTTCTTGGGGCACATTGTGAACAAACATGGAGCACACATTGATCCTAAGAGAGTACGAGCCATTCAAGCACTATCTCTACCCATAAACAAGAAAGGATTTCATTCCTTCTTCGGAAAGGTGAACTTTCTTTGTTGCTTTGTTCCTGAGTTTGTTGAATTAACAAAGCACATCACCACCATGATGAAACCACATGCAAACTTCAAATGGGAAAATTAAGGGAAGGAAGTGTTTGAAGAGATCGAAAAATCCATTTCAAAATGCCCAACCCTCATGTCTCGATTTAAGAAAAATTCATCATGTATTTCTATGCATCGAACACATGCTCTCTACCATTCTAGTCCAAAATAATGATGAAGGTGTGGAGGCACCCATTGCTTTCATGAGCTACCCATTGAAGAAGCATGAACTAAACTACAACTAGTTGGAGAAACATGCTTATGCCATAATCAAGGCTGTAATTTTTTTAGATTTTACATAATAAAATCTCATGTTGTCTTAATGGTACTCGATAATGCAATCAAGTCCATATTGACACACCAAAATCCTGGAGCTAAAAGAGGAAATCTGGGTTATGAAAAATTCAAGAGTATGATCTGGATATCCGGCCCTTCAATTTGGTATGAGGAAATGGATTATGTAGGTTGATCACTAAGATGAAGCACTCAAGGATCAACACGATGAAGACAAATGCTTGCTTGCCCAATTTTTTGTTTGTGAAAATAATACATTACCACATAGTTCTCTCATATTGATTATAAGAAAAGGAGAACACTCAAGATAACCACTATTTGATGAGTGGTATGCTTCCTCATATTACAAAGAGCAACAAAAATATTACTTACCCATGAATAAACTTATGGAGAATTCCCTTCTCATATTGATTATAAGAAAAGGAGAACACTCAAGATGAATGCAAATCACTTAGGCTAGTTGTTATTCTTAAAATTTGAAACCACACACTATAATTCATGGAATAATAATTCACTTTCAATATATTATTTCACGAGGATCATCCGGATATTACAAATATATAGGCTTGATGGATGCTTCCTCAAAATGTGTAGACAAAGAGCAACAAAATAACAATAATTACTTAAAGCACTACACAAACTATATTACCATGAATAAACATGTGGTGGAAATTTCTGAAAGGCTGGTTTTAAACGAAAGCTTACCACAAACCTTGAAGTGACAGGAACCTGGTCACTCTTTGCACACATACATCGATCCTCTATCACAAAACTACATAAGGAAGGTATTATTGGACCACCCTCTTTGCAGCCACTCAAGAATGGGTTTCCAACCGTGAATCATGTTGGTATGTAAAATTTCCACTCATTGGAGACCCAACTTGCAGGATCTATAGTTAGGTCTTGCTCATGGTCAGGCTAGTTGTTATTGAAGAACCATTTCAGTAGTAAGTCAGTGGTCAGGGGACTAGATTTCATCGACAACTTCTTTGAACATCCATCAAATACTCACTTCACAAGAATGAGGCACACATCTTCTGCTCATAAAGGACATACTACTTCATAAAATGGGTGAATGCTCATTTGTTTCCACATGAAGTTATTCCAAAACATTTTAGTTTTAGGACGTCAAGCCAACATCCAAAAATAGCAAAAATATGTATCTTCATTAAGGAGAATATCATAGTATGTTTTTCGAGTGCCACAAAAGATTATCGAGTGAATAATGCTACCTATTTCTCTTCAAGAGGAGTTGAAATTGAAATTGATCTCAAAATTCAATTATCAAGCAAAACTATAGAAATATATATATATATATTTTAAACTATAGTTTTGCTAAATAATTAAAAAAATTGACGATAATAAGAAAACCCGTGTAATTAAAAAAATTGCTACATTTCTAGCCACAAAAACGTCTGTTTGAATAAATCTCCTTGTCTCATTTATCATCACTACTATCCACAAGGAAATGGATAGGTCGGAAATCAAGAAATCAAGAATAACATCATGACCATTATCACACACAAGCTCGTGGATGAAAACCAAAGGAATTGGCACAAGAATTGTATGATGCATCATGAACAAGTGGATAGGATCACCCCAAGAAGGTAATATGTATGCCACCATTCTAACTCTAACATATATGGAGAATCCTCACTCAAGAATAAAATTCCATCATGGTTGAGATCCACCAGCTCTCAAACAATTGTAACTCCAGGAGAATATAAGATGGAAAATACAAGGATTCTATTGAAAGGAGAAGGTCTTCTTTCTTGAGAAGCTAGAAGAATTATCCGTAGACTCCAAAGTGGTGAAGTCAGACCATATCAAGGAGCCACCATTCTAAGAAATGTAAATAAAATATCTTTGAGATACAAATTTGCTCCGTGGAATATAAGAAAAATACCAAAATGAGAGAATTCAAAGTTGGAGATCTCCATAACAAGGAGCACTAAAAGTATGGGACAAGAGAAGGGAACCAAGAAAGGCATCCATAGAAAGTTTGGATCATTATGGCTTGGCTCATTCCAGATTCGTGAAGCTTGCGGCGAGAATGTTTTTCTACTCTCATATTTGGATGGAACGCCACTGGAATTGCCTCATGCGTGGGAATACCTAAAATTGTACCATCGGTGAAAGTGAGAAGTCCCTTGCCTTATACCATAGTTGATTGCTAGGTGTGTTTCCCTTTATGTTGCATGTGTTTCCCTTCATGGTGTGTGTTGTGTGTTTCCTTTCCATTGTTTTATGCGTGTGCATGTTTCCTTCTTTGTTATCTTTCTCTCTTGTTAATTGTACATGACTCTCGTAAGGCCCAATGGATAAGGCACTAGTTAATGGATCATATGGTCTAAAGTCAAGATTCTAGATTCCCCTTGTCATGTCTTCACTACACTTAGTCCATGTCATGTCCCTAACCTAGAGTCACTGTTGTCATGCAAATGTGCAACAAAGAAATTAACAATTTTCGAGCATGAAAACTATACCACTATGTGTTAATTTTTTCAATTATTACCATTCAAAGACACCCCGGGTCTATCCAGTCAGTCCAAGTGACCTCCCGATTAATGTTATCTCATCCCCTAGGTGATTTATGAAATTTCATTCATTCCCCCTAGGTGATTTTAGGAGTTCATTAAAAGTTGCAAGCTTCAGGCAATTGTGGGAAGGGCTATCACTGGCCTTCCTAGGACTGGAGAAACCCCATGGAGTGGAGTAGAAAATCCAAAATGGGTGTGGAGGTGATTCAAAGGCCTTGGGAAATCATGGAAGTGATTTAGGAAGATTTTGGAAGGACTCGGAGAAGTTGGGGTAGTTTCACCAAAATTAGGGTTCACATGCCTAGGCAGTGCACAAGCCAAAACAACCTCTTAAACTTTTGAAGGTGATTCCGGGAGCTCCAGATAGATTTAGGAGAAAAATGAAACATCGACAGAAATATAATTCCATGACCAATATGATGGTGAAATTAGATTTTTACAACACTTTGGTGCATTGGGTCTACAAACAAGGTTTCTCATGCACATGTGGAGTACCAAATAAAAATATGATTTTTAAGGGATCAAATGGAATAATAAAGACCTGATACCCCCACCATTGGATTAAAAATGCCATTTCCAATCAGGATCATAAAAAATTTCATCAAAAATGTCCATCGGGAGCTCAAGTTATCGTCATTTCAAGTTGTCCTCTTGGAGCGAGTTTGGAGTTAGCCAAATTTTGGGAGGACATGTCAACTCCAGGATCCTAGCGGGATTTTGTGTCCCTCACATCCCTCAAGATTAGGGAGATCAAACCTTGAAAAATGCACCCAGCCCCCATATGACCTCCTCGGACCTCATGTAACCTCCAGGGATCGCGAGTTCAAACCCCGGGTGCTTGTGGGAGCTCAAATTCATCAAACCAGATCGATCAGATCTAAGAAGAAGAAGTTTCTTCTTCTCTATTCTTCATTTCTTCTTCTCCATTCTTCATTTATTCTTCTTAGATTGAAGATGCACTAACTTAGAATTATTTAGAATAGGCATTTTGGTGCTTACTAAAAATAGTAAGTGGTCCCATGTTCCCTAAAAATAGTAAGTTGATCCAAAAGGAGCAAGGAATGCAGGGAGAAGGGGAAATCATAGTTGCAAGTGGTCCCACGAAAAAATTCAGTTGAGCTTAAAGAGGAGTTATTTTTTCATACTTACTAAAAATAGTAAGTTGTTATTTCTAAGGAAAACATGCAGTAGAAGTGGACGGGACATAAGTTGGCACAACCCTTCACCTGTGAGTATGAGATAAAAGACAACAATTTCTTGTACATGGACCTGAATCACCTTAGAACTTGCATGAAAGCTAGAGAGGACCAAAAGAATATTGAAGATTAGATATTCACCAGTGGCTTATTCACTTCCACAAGACACCCAATGTCTGCTCAAAATATTGAGTTGGTCCTAGCATGTTATCACTACTATGAGCTCGAAACACAAACCATCCAAGCCGATAATGGTATAACAATGATGCCATTAGCCCTATATAACCATCTCACTTTCTTTGCAGATATCGACATCACCCAACATGGTTGTCATCTCAAAAGACAAGGCCTTGCATGATTGGGAAATGATGGATGCATACATATAAGTGGTTGCGCTTGGTTCATGGTTAAAAATAGGGAGAAATCCCTCAAGGATGCCCAAGAACCTTTAAAGGTATGAGTTTTGAGAAGGATACTTAGATGCCATCACTCTCCTCAGTAAGGTTATGGGTGAAGTAAAAAAAGATACTTTCAAGACTAGATGACCCTTTTCATCCCGATGTTAACAAAAGGAAAGTAGAGATTGACTGGGGAAGATCATTAACAGAAATCTCCATCTACAACTGCTCTAGGTACCCATGATGAGGAAGTTCCACATGACTTATTACTTGGTCTATCTCCTTGCTAGCTTAAGATCATTCAAAGGATTGGCTCTCACACAAAACATTGCTGCCAAGGTGCATGCGTTTGATAAAATTCCATCATTGGTGATGGAGGAAATCCATAGGCATTTTTCTCACATGAACGATGCATTCACAATGTACGTGGTTCAAAGCTTATAAGGATATCTGGAGGATAGGATGTCATCAAAAGCAACGTCCGTGATCAAGAAATATGGCTCTTATTTCATACAATTCTCAACTTCCTTCTACCCGTGATTTGTTTGACCAAGCTCTGCTAAGGATGCCTAAGTACCTTAGTGACCAAATTGTATTATTCAAGCTCTACAAATAGATCATTCAAGTGAATAACAAGCTTAGAATTAGGAGGAAGAAGTTGATTCCATTTCCTATCTCTCTCGGGTATTCACGTGCAAGAGCTCAAATGATGCATCTCATCTGGAGGCCGCTTTTACTCATTTGACTTTGCATTCCTACATTGTCAAGCCTAATTTTGACATCGAGAAGATCTTGACTCTTTCTATGTTCCAAAATTACAACACAAGCTGCAAGTTGAGGACTATTGGGAAAATTGTGTTGATGAATTTGAAGTGCATGAAAAGGACCATATGAGGATGACAATCAGTGAGATGAGGAAATTCAAGTTCTCCTGGTATGAAGATATTTTGCATGATGATGGGATAGAGATGTATGATCCTAAGTACGTAGTAGTCAAGATGTCCCCTTTACCTCCAATCAACTTAGTATGTTTGTGAATCAATGAATATATTAGAGCGTATTGAGAATTGGGGTGAGGAGAATGAGAAATAGGTTTCAAAATAAGAGAACCATGATCATCCAGTCATAAGGAATCCCCAGTCAAAAGAAAGCCTCCAATTAGTCATCTTTAAAAGTCATAGAGGTGACTTCCAGTTCTAAACACTCCGGAGAAAGTTAGAAAAGGAAGGCCACAGAATTGTAAGCTTCTCTTCACAAGAAGACACCAAAGAAACTTAGGGTAGAAGAAGGCTCATTTGCATCACTACAAGAGGAATATTTTATCACAAAAATGTAGGAAGAAAATCTAGTGGCTGAGACACAAGTGGAGGAAGAACACATGGTCCAAGACCCAATCTTCAGCCACCACATGAGGTCCCACCTTGTGTTGAAAACCATACTTATCTCATTCAATATTTTCCTCTCCCTCCTTCAATAAGGAATGTTTGGTGCACCTATCATTGAGCCCGATTCTAATGAGATGTTTCCTTGGATGCAAGAAATGATTTTCCTAACACCCACACTATGCAGTAAGTGGCAGCCCCTGATTTATCAATGATTGTCTCATTGGCCAAAGAAAAAATATCAAGAAATCTCATATATACACCGCACGGTTTTTACAAAGTGGGGAAACAAGTAACCAATACATCAAAGTAGCTTGACCCAAGGTAATCAAGCTAGTGGATGAGATGACACCAGCTGACTATGAGATGAGCACAATCTAACTAGGACCAAAAACTCATGAAGGGGATTTACACATGTATCAACAATCTTTCACTTGCATGGTGGCAAGGAATAAGGAGTATAAGAAGAAGATTGATGAACTAAAAGAGCAGTGTGAAAACTCTATCATTCTATGTGCAACATCTAGTTGATCCTAATGCCATGACAATTCCCACTAAGGAATTTGCACCATCAATAGCTTCAATCCAGAATCCATCAAGAGGACGCATGAGTTCACAATGTAGGGGTGAGCAAATAATGAATGGATTAACTCAATTTATGAAAAAGGGAAGTTAGTGCTCCAAGAAGTAGTCAAAATCTTCGCTTACATGTGTGTGACAAAAAATAGGACATAGACACTCAAAGAGGACTTGGAGAAAGAAAGGGACTATTGGGAACCTTTGGGCCCAATAATAGCTGAAATGAGCAAAGACTCATCGCCAGGAGTTGATCAACAAGAAGATATTTGAAAATCCCTCAGAAGACTTGTCACATGTATGGGTGAGGGCCTTGGCAATCAAGTTTGAGGCAATCAATCGGGCCATCACAGAGCTGAGGAAAAAGAGGAACAAGCATACAAATTACAGGATAGTGTAAATTGGAAAGCTCAGAAACTGGAGTACTTGTAATGGGTGAGGATACAACTATTGATGAGTTGATTGGTCCATTTGAAGAATACATCAAGAAAGAGGTAGGAAACCCATCTTCCTTCACTAAGGATACCATCGAATTCCTCTCAGATATTCGGGCCTCTATTGCACTTATCACAAAGAAACATTCATCATGGTTCGGAAGTGTAAAGACATAAACATTGTGGCTGATGGATGGACATATACCTTGGGATGCATGTACATTCCTCATCCCAAAAAAAGTATGGACGAGGGCCTTCACAATCAGGTTTGAGGAAATCAATCAGACCATCACAGAGTTGAGGGAAAAGAGGAACACACATACAAATTACAAGATAGTGTAAATAAGAAAACTTAGAAACTTGGAGTACCTGCAATGGGTGAGGATACAACTGCCGATGAGTTGATTGGTCCATTTAAAGAATACATCAAGAAAGAGGTAGGCAACCCATCATCCTTCACTAAGGATACCCTTGACTTCCTCTCATAGATTTGGGCCTCTATTGCACTTATCACGAGAGAAACATTCATCATGGTTCGGGAAGTGTAAAGACATCAACAGTGTGGTTGATGGATGGATAGATACCTTGGGCTGCATTTGCATTCCTCATCCCAAAAAGTGGAACATGCATTAACTCATTTTAGCAAATAGTTTGGAAGGACATAGGCCTTCTCAGGAGCATGAAGTGGAAACTAGTCGGGAGCGAGATCAAATCCACTGTAGTGACTCATTCTTCTACATAATTCTTCTTCTTTCTCTCTTCTTCTTCTTCTTCTTCCTCTTCTTTCTCTCTCTCTTCTCTTCTCACCCAATGCTCTCTCTCATCAATGTTATATTTTTGCGTTGAGGTTTTCACTTTTTAATATAAATTTAAGTGACTTTAGAAACATAATGTAAACTTTAAGTCACCTTGATTTTATAAAAGGGACTTAAATATTTAAGTGGAATATGAACATTCTAAAGTCAAATTAAAGTATTTGAAAATCATTGGGAAGATGAAGAGTTTCCTTCTCTTCTATAAATTGTAACAAGCTCCTCATTTGAGCTTCTTCTTAGACAACTTCTTAGACTTCTTAGATATTGGAGTTATTTTTTGTGAATTCATGAGAGAGATATCCTTGTGAAGAGAGCAAAGAGATAGAAAATTTCTTCCATTTTCCCTACTCAAAAATGTCTTCTATTTCTATGTTATGTATAATTTCTGCTTGAGCTTCAATAAAGGAAGAAGGAATTTTAGCCTTTTTTGACTGAGGAGTTTAGTGGTACTTTGTGCTCATTAAATGTTATTTGGTCTTGTTTTTTATGAAAATTTGTTTTCTTCTAAATTCAAATGCATGTAATGCATTTTATGGCTGGTGTATACAAGTCTATGATTTTCTACTTGCAACATTAGTTTCTCTTTTCTAAATTTCTCACTCCCTTTCCTAATTTCCTAGAAAATTCCTCCCTTGCAGATATCTACAAGATTTTTCTGTAGGGTGAGTGGAGTGCCCCTGTTGGATCCCTGAATGAAAGGCCACTAGGATAAAAATCACTTTTTTCTCGTGCATGCACATATGACAGCTGCACCGGTTAAGTAGAGGGATTTAGACTCCTAGAGCATTGACAAGATAATCACCAATTTGTCCCTGACAAATTTTCTTTCCAACAGTTCTAAAGAAATTTGAAACTTTGCATTCTCTCCTCTCTTCAATATTTTTCTATAAATTGTAATGAGGGGCTCAATTCAAAAGGTTGGATACTTTGCATATGCCCCTCCCTTCTTTCTTGTCTATGAGAAATCTGTGGAGTTTCAAACCTCCTATTTAAACATTTTAATGAAAATTTGTGCCTTTGGCCCTCAAATGTAATGTATTGTATCAACTTATTGGAGTAATAAAATCAAATTTGTGGATGTTTTCAACCCTCCTTTGTGTTTTATTACATCTTATCTGGTCTTTTATTGCATGCAAAGGTTATTGTGCATTGTCTTATTGTCACTGCAAGGTCTCAATGGTTTTATGTTTATTGAAAATTGGGTTTGTAGTAGGTGTTTACATCTAGTGGTGTTTGACCACCCTCCCCAATTTTCTTGTTTTCATTCTCATGTAGTGCAAGTTTTCCAACATTCCTTCTTGGTGCATCACCTTCCCTTAGAGTAGATTTCATTTTCATGCAATAATTTTATCCTTGTCCCCTTGGAAAGCATTAGAGTAGGGTTAGATTAGCCATTCTCTACACTTTTGAGTAGTTGACACTAGGTTAGGAAAGGAAGCCAACCTTCTTTGGAGATTTATCCAATTTCACAAAGTCCCACACTTTATGATAGCTCGATGTTTGAAAATTCACACTAACTACCCAATTATTCACCTGCAAGCATTCATGGGTGCTTTGATTTTGCCACAACAAGTAGCAAATATGATCACCACTAGGGGCCAATTCCCCTACATCATATATGATCATGACAATCAAACCTCATCATCACTATCACTCTCGGTACTACAAGAGCCCTAGAACTAGATGCCTCGCCACTCATTCTACGCCACTGTTCACGACCTCAATCTCACTCTACTTGGCTACACAATAATGTGTTCTTCGTAGACTACTCCACAAGATGACACTTTGTAACTCCATGAACCATACAAATACATCTTGTGCCAAAGGGAAACCACCTAGCACCTTGTGGGATTGTCGAGTCTCCTCGCATGCCTCATCCCTTTCTGCTACTAATACAATACATATAGCCACCACTACAACCACTAGATCAAGTAGATGGGAATGTTCACCCACAATATCATCTACTCACTCTAATATACTTCCACTAAGCACATCACCAACATATTCTATGTCAATATGTGGATAGAGGTATAAACAATCAATGAATAATATGCATCACCTACAAAAAAAATTACACAACGCGTTAGACAACCACATATATAACAATATAAGCATACAAAAATGAACACGACTACACAAATACTTACGCTCTGCTATAGTAGCTGCCATAGGGTCAGGGACATGTGCTTCCCCCACTCTTCCTCCTCCTCATGCGGAAACCCCACTAGATCTATAAATACTGGAAACAACAATACCCATCGATGTGCCACCCACCATGCACGATACTCCTCTGTACTACCAACATCATCTACATCTATAACCTTTATCGTTACATCTACCACATTTAGATTAGGAGGTGTCGACCTTCTCTATTTTGGGCCTGTTCTAACCCTAGCCTTCCTCGGTGCTCACGATAGATCTAAGCCATATATATGGATCTAGGGGAACATCCTGAGCCATACCAAACTGACGTGATAATATCTCAACCTGAAATAGCTCTGCCACACTTGGAAACCTATCCTCAAACCACATAGTCCTCTGAATACACTGTATCTCTATGACATCCTCAAGTCATCCCCCATAATCACGGTATGGCCTCCATGTGATGGCCTCGGCCTCATCCTATCTATCAATGCCCTATAAGTATCTGTATCCATCTTGCACCCACAAATGTTAATCTACCTCCTCGTGTATATCTTGGGCTCTAGTCCACTTTCTTTGGTGGACTCCCAACTAGCCTCAACACCACTATATGCTCATATGCCCACACATGTAATAGTGTAGTGGCTCCTATCCCTCCTCCATGCTCATCATGTGTAAAATAATACAAATCTCTGTACATGTGGGCTAACACACATCGAGCCCATGCATATTTAGTACTATCCTCCTCTATATGCCGACATATGTCATGCATCTTATATAAGATTCCCACACCACCTCCCTCCACCGCTATAGATGAAGCAATAAAAACTGCTATGAATTTCCACAATAACTAAACATTAGACCTCAAAATAGCATCTAGGCTAATGTGAGCCTCGACAGGTGTCCAAGTCCCTAAAAATACCATCTTTCCACTCGTGATCTCGCCTATCCATGTACTCCAAATGGCATCACTTGTACCTCTCCCTAAAAATCGAAAACCACAATATATGATATACATCCTCCAATGTCATAGTCATCTCCCCATAGGAAACCAAAAGGTACACATGTCTCGCACACCATCTCTCACATAGTGCAATCAACATCAACATATTATGGGGCACATCCCCCATCCGTGCTATATGTCATAGGCTAGAATGGTCCATAACATCCCACTCATCATCCAAAAAACCTAACCCAAACAACGTGCTCAAATGACACCCACCACAAAACTCCCTTGAGTGAATATCCCTCTACACAACACAAAATGACAACAAAAGTGCGTTAGAACACCTTATAGGTACAAACACACTCACTTATCATATTCATATACATAAAAATTCCATTTTCATCATCCTAGACCAAACACACACATCCCGACCAGGAACCCGGATGCGGGATTGGGCGCCTGGAGAGTAGGACACCAACACCTAGTTCTAGGAACTCCTATCCCAAGGGTCACTAGCACCCTCACTACTATTTTCCAGGCCCAAAATGCTTTGAGAAAATTAAAATTCTCAAAATTACAAAAATAAAAGTATAAACACCTAATACACCATACATTTTGTGAAAAACAATGCACTTACCAACTCCATAGTCATGTGTGATGCTATAACAGTCACCACCCTCTCAAACCAGCTAGAAGACGCTTGCTCTCACTTGCGGCATTTTCACTCACCTTGTGCTCACTTTCACAATCACGTAAAAACAAATAAAGTGACTACTTAATTTTTCACTTTACTATTTATAGTTACCTTTTTACCACCCACTTTACTATAGTCATTATTTCATGCTTATTACTACTACTAATACACATTACACGATTTTTGCCATATCTCGAGTATTTCTACTCTGATTGGAACCCCGTTTGTGGAATTATTTATATAATTCTTCCTACCACCGAATTGAACATGTTATGTGGGATTTATCTCGCATTACACTTATCTTCCAACCAAATCATACAATTTTTTTGTGATGTCTATCACTTTTCTATCTATTTTGCATATACTTTCACTTAGCGTTCGTTCTTCTCATCACTTCCCCTTTCGTGAAAGGGGGCATATCATTGGGGTCATCCTATAATTCCCCTTATATCACTATGCATTTAAAACATTACCAATGTGACAATTCCAAAGAAATTACTAGTTCACAATGCGACACTTCACCGATAATTCCCCCTAATGACCTAATATGGGAAAAAAAATATAAATTTTTTTCTATATGACATTCCATCAATTCCCCCTAATGACCTAAGTTGGGGAAAACAAATAATCAAAAATCATTCTATATATATTCACTAAATTCTATGAACCCCTAATGACCTAATCTGGGGGCAACTAGCGTAAAACCTCTCCAAGAGTAATCAATCAATCAATGCGTTCATATTCCTAACAATCAAAATCGTATCATTCTATCAATACAAAGTCAACACAATTGACCTCCCAGATGACAAAACTTGGGAGTTACGTGTGGCCTCCTAGATGACCTATCTTAGGAGATTACATTCATTTCTCGCTTCCAGATGACCTAACTTAAAAGCCATGTCACATTTCGCACTTGCTTTTAGATGACCTAACTTGGAAGCCATCTCACATTTCGTGTTCACTTCTAGATGACCTAAATTTGAATCCATTACATTGTGGTGAAACCCTTAGAGTGAGGGAAAGAGTGCCTTTCTTATACCACTCCTATATGCGTAAACTATTTGATCAAAATTGTCTAAATCTAGAAACCATCAAATATTTGATTTGATTCCTTCAGAAAGTAGTTGGATCTTGAAGATGTAGTTAGAGATTGGAGAATAACATGATTTTCTCCCTACACTCTTCCTTTAGAAACAAGATGCCTAAAACCTCCATTGATAATTTGTACACATGCGTTTGGGCCGAAGTGATCACTCCTGTCATGTCTTATCATTTTCATAAAAAATTGGAATCATAAACCATATAACATAATAATCACCACTTTCTATTATTACACTTCATCATGAAATTATTCTTTTCAATATGTTGCATGGATCAACATTGATCCATGGTTTGGAATGCTTTTGGTTCTTTTAGCATGCTTTACTACACATCTGCGTGTTCTATGATAGTAGAGGCTTCTCGGTTTATCTTTGGTATGCATCTCTATCTACGTTATATTACCAAGATTTACATAACCAAATAAAGTGGGAACAAGTGTAGTAAGAAAATCACACACTTATTATTACATTTATACCACCAAGTATGTTATTTTATATATGGATCTCGTGTAATAAAAGTATTCAATAATGGCTCATCCCCTAGTCTTGTCATTTGTTAGTCAATTTTTATTATCATTTTTCTCGCACAATCATCAGTTGTTTGCATGGTTTTGGTTGTCTCTCGAGAGGGTCTTTACTTGTCATGATTTGGTCATTTGTCGTCTTTAGTCTCCTGCTAGGTGCACGGAAAGGTCTTGGGGCACCCTTCGGTGCCCTTCTATTTTTGGGTGCCCAGTCTTAGTTACACTTTGTTTGCATTTAAAATTTTGAGTTCAATATCTACGGCTTAGTTATTACATTCCCCTAGGCACTATTTGACATGTCGGGGCCATTAGTGTTGAAATTTGAACAAGATATCCCTATATAAACATAACATACTCACTATATTATGGGTAGACATTCTACTATCAAGAGCTAGCTATCTACTAAGGCAAAGGACTGCATTTGGGAATCTTCTACATTTTCATCACAAAAGTATAGGGGAAGGGTTGTATTCATTCTACTCCATCCATCATTTGCATATTACATTTAGTTATTGCCCCTACTTTTGTGTCATTGATGTCGGGTCCCTAGGCACACAATTGCACACATAATTACACAAAACTACATTGGTCAGGAATGTAGTACAACACTTAGTGATAAGTCCACCATTGTGGTAGCTAAGGTCAATCCGACCCCTTCATTTACATCTTTATTTTTTAGGAATTTAATGTTTTGTATGGGGTTTTATAGGTAGATATTCATTACAACTACAATGACATAAGCAAGGATATTGCGAAAACCAAGAGACCAAGAAGAAGGTACTATGAATACCTTGAGATATTTTTAGAATCATATTCTAAGGTTTTCCATAGATGAGAGCACTTAGATTATAGACCAAGGTGCCCCCAAGTGCCCCAGATCTAGAAAATATTCATTCACCGCAATTTCTGGGAGCACCATCGGTTCTGTCTTGTCCACACATCACCCTATCTAGTCCGAGCAAAAAGGGAAGCACACAAGGTAAGTTAATTTTAGGTTGATACCCTATCCTCTTTAATTTCATTTATTCCATTTCATTTAAACATCAACATAAAATATTTAACATCAATATTTTAGTTTATATCATTTATTACATTCCCGTACCTATTTAGATTAACTTAGAATATATATTTAAACTTCATATATTAGTTAATCAATTCATATTGTACATGTTTAAATTAACTTTGAATATATATTGTCCTTTGCACTGGTTCTTCTTGCTTGCTTATATGAACCAAATCTCTTCTCATCATCAAATTTTCTCTAGTTTTAGGTTCTTTTCCCAAATATGGTGATGTTGCACTCTCCTCTTCTTCTACATGTGCCACTTGGTTCCTTGCTTCACTAACTCTACTACTTGCTTGATGGTATTCATGAAATTCAAAATATCTATGTCCAACAAACTTGTTGCATTTGAAGCATATTCCAATAAATTCACCTTTTCCTCTTCCATATCGACCTCTACCTCTCCGTATTCATAGCCACCTCTTGATGATATGACGAATAATTGAATAGGTATGATTGAATGTTTCTTCTTATATGTGAAAGTTTCTTGAAAATTTAGTTTCTTGATTTAAAATTTTCACAATATGATAATGCAGATGGTATGTAGTATGTATGCAATAATTTACAACATGGAAATACAAGTGACTATGCATATAAATGTTTAAGGTGGCGTGAGTTGACAGATTTCAAACTCCTCACCTCCCAAGGTAGACAAATGATATGCATGATATTTTAATTTTCCGTTCTCTTGATAAGGGCCTACTATCTTGGGTTTAAACTTACAACCCTTTCCTACAATTGTATATATATGATCATCAAATCTTGGCGTGAATCCATCCACTTGAAAGAGGTCTTTGTGAACCTCTTTGTCATGTTCTTAACATATTATATGCATTTGAGCATGACTACACTTGCTCAAATTTGTTCCCTATGTAGGGAGTAATGGTTTCATTTTACATTTTTCATGTTATTAGGCTATGTCATGTAGACATATAAGACCTAGTTTTTGACATTTTCATGTCTATACCAAGGCTAGGAATGGAGGAAGCCCTAGAGATGGATTTGATGGGTATGTCTTTGTTCTTAAATCCCTCTTGTTTTACTATTTCAATCATGTTTATACCTAGACCAAGGTCATTGGAAGTAATAATGGCTATATCAAGGAGTCACCCACTCCTCGTGGTTCAAATGGGAGGAAGATCGGTTCACTACTCTCTAATTGTTTCATGGTATCTGTTGTGGTTTTAGTGGATACAAATTCCATGGATATTGATTTACCCTTATTAGTTTTAGCCACCTAAAATGTTTTGGGTCAACAAATTCAACCTTCGAATGCTCGGGGTGGTCGAGACCAATTTTTTTGATGGACGCAAATTATTTAATTGATTTGTAGGGAGCTCATACTCCAAATGGACCCCTGACTTCTTCTTGAGGTTTTCTAGATACACATTGAAGGGTTCAGAACCCCTTGAGAAACAAAAATCTTTCACAAATGGAGAAATCTAACTTCTTGGAACAAAGTTGAAGGAATGGCCTTCATTCGGTGAATCCAAGGTCTACCAAGAATCATGTTATAATTCATCTCCTTATCAATGATGTAAAAAAATTGAGATTATTTTTGGCCCAAGGGAGACATAAAGGACTATGGTTCCAATCAAGGTAGCCTTAATATTTTCATACCCATGCAACATGTTTCTTGTAGAGGAGCAGTTAGTCTCTCCATATTCTAAATTATGCAGGAAAGATAAGGGAACCATGTTTAAAACAACCACATCATCAATCATGGCTCTCTTGATGCAATTATTATAAACCTAGACTTGCAGATATAACATAGGATCACCTCTTTGGGCTATTTCAACGTCGAGATGACATCATGTTAGATAAAAAATGAACCCAAAGTATCCCTATCATTCTATCCCGGATGATGTTTATCAAAGTCAATGTGATTTATTTGAGCTCTATGAGGAGGCATAACATGGATTAGTTGAGTAAGACCCAATGCATTGAGAAATTAAGAACGTTGCACAAGATAATTCTTCAACAAATCTAAGAATGAGATGTGAGAAAAATTCTTGTTAAAATGTCATATTAAATAATAGGCTCCTCTTGTTTCACCCAATAGTTTGTGTAAAATAGTGAAGGTAAGAGGTTAGGAGGAATACTCTTAAAATCTAAGGTCAAAGGAAGAATGTGCGTGTTGTTTATTTTTAATTTGAGTTGATCGTGGAGAGATTCCCTTTGACTAGGAGGAACAACCTGTAAGAAACACAACAAGACCACAAAATAACATTAATAATATAGGTTAGTGGACTGCCTAGTGAGTGCTAGATCCGGGAAGCGAGGTGTTTCCTAGAAGGTTGTCAATCCACTTTAAAATACAATTTAATGCAACAAATACCATGAAATAAGGAAATCCTATTGTAGTTGTATGATTTAGGTATCTTGTGCTAATACAATAAGTAAATCTAATCTAACATGCAAAGTTACGATTAGATCCAGAGGTTTGGTAGGTTGTTGAGTTTTACAAGTTTGATAAAGTGTCTAGGACTTATCAGGTGATGTTTGGGTTGGTTTTGGTTGAATTGAAGGCTTTCTAGTCAGAGGGTATAAAATGACATAGAGACCGATATCAATCACATAACCAATGCCGGTATGGGGTGAAATCAACAATGGTAGGGGAAATGGGTAATAACTTAATAAAAATGGATTTTGAGCCTCTCTGTGATTGCACAGAGAGTGAGGAAGGTGTTGTTAGGATTGTAATATAACTGAGAAGAATCATGAATGCAGATAAAGATGTTAGGAAAGGTGGAAAGACTTGAAATGGTTGGGTAGGTGGATTGGTGGGAAGATGGAAATATCTGGGTAATAGTAGAAATAGAAATACTGAAGGAAGTAAAAGATCTACAATAAAGTAAGCATAGATGATGAAAACCACACTACTTATTGTATGAAGATATCATGATCGAAGGTGACCGGTGGTTGATAGGTGAGGTGATGGCTTGTTCGAGTGCCATGGCAATGTAACTCGTGTGTGTTCCCGTAGATACTCCGACAGACGATTTGGGAGAGAACCCATTTCTTGTGCTGCCCTATTGTGATTTATAGATGTCGTTTTGATGAAGGAATGACACTTGAGATTCACACTTGATTGTAATAGAACTCCCAAAACTAAATGACTAACCCATGTAAAGAGTTGTAAAATTTTATATAAAGGAACCGATGGTGGTTTCGTGGTCGACATCGGCAAGGATAAACTAGCATCGTTTAGGGTGAATTAGTCAAAGTTACCAAAATATCCTGATATTTACTATGTTTAGCATGATCTTGATTGCTAATCCGGGTCTCAAGTTAGGGTTTGCACTTATATAAGTGGGAGTTTTGTTAGAGAAGGAATAGGACTTTAATTTTAGGGTTTGAAAGAGTCCCAATTTTTTAAGATAAGTAGAGACTCAATCTTAGTTAATTAATAGGCTAGGAATAAGTCCATGGTGAGGTGTCTAGGTGATGTGGCTAGGTGAGGTGTAAATTAACTTAATTAAAGTAATTAAGTTAATTAATAATGTGAGGATGAACATTAATTCAATTGTAAGTAATTAAATTAATATGAATGTGGGGTAAGGGGTCATGGTTAGGTGAATACATTACATTAATTAATTAAAGGGGACTAAGGGGAGTGTGACCCAAATTTGGTGTCTACACCTACTAGTTTTGACATTATAGGAACATCAACATGTGATAAGTAATGAATAGGTAGGGGTTATGAAATAAAATGTATTCCCTTATCTGAGTTGTTGCATTAATTTCTAGTTTAACCTCTAGCTCAACTAATCCCAAAATATTTGTATTGTTGTTTGAGCCAAGGTTAGGAGAAACTCGAGAGTTATCAAAAGTTGAGGCCTCATGGTCATTATTCCCTATAGGAATACCTTTGTTTATGTTTTGAGGATTCACTTTAACATATTTATGATGCTTAGGAAATAGATCCCGATAGATGCCTAGGTTTGCATTTTGAGGTGTGACGGGTCCTATATGACCAGGTTGCGAGGTTCCATTATGATTTTCTAAGAACATGTCCACAAAGAGCTTCCTTTGATTCTCATGGAGTCTTTGTATGAACTTGTTGCAATCCCTACAAGTTATAGCATCATGACTAATAACATAATGAAAACCACAATAAATATTGGGATCATAGTCTCTTGGCCTTTGGTTCGAGTTTTTTTGTTGATTATAACCCCAATTGTAGTTTTGAAACGGGTTTTGATAACCGTGGTTTGTTCCTGCTTGAAGAGAGTTATAGTACTGGTTTGGGCCTTAGTTTTTAGCCTGTTGAGGAGTGAGATGGTACACATCAACTGTGTTGATGGAGGAAATAGAATTAGGACCTCTTTGATTGTTTGTGTTATTGTCATTGTTGTCATGTTTTTTAGTGTTACTGTTGTTCATAAAACCAGTGTTCTTTTCTTGATCAATAACACCATTCATGGTAGCACTGTGATTATGATTCACACCCTTAGGTCCTTGGTTGTTGGCTCCATTTTTTTGATTACTAGAATTGTTTTTAATAGAGGATACTAATTTCCCATTAAGACCATATGTCTTACGTCCATTATCAATAGCGGATTGGTCGATTCGAAGCACACCTTCCAACACTTCCTCGTAACTATGGAAAGGAAACTTCTAGAATTTCTGCTTGGCCTTTTGATTGAGTGAGTGAAGGAAAAGATCACCAAGTTCCATCTGATCCAAGTTATTTGCACTTGCAAAGGAGTAAAAACTTGACACCATATCTGAATGAAATGGGAAACATATTCATTTTGCTCCTGTCTGATATGTAGAAACTCCCTAATCCCTGTTCGTAGAAACTTGTTCATGTCAAATGCTATGATGAATTATGAAACAAGTTGTTTAAAGGAATATATAGAAGCCTCGGAAATCGATAATACCACCAGTCTAGGAAATTCCTTCAAGGCTCTTCAAATATTTTAGATTACTACAACATCCCAAGGAAGTAATTCCCTAATGAAAGTAGCATAGGCTTTCATATGAGCATTCAGTCTCCTTCTCCCTTAAAATTAGGAATATCGGGATATGGGAATGGAAGCATGATAGCTCATATTGTGAAATCAAGGGGTTATTTCAGATACTCAACATAAGTACCCATTGCGTAAGATTCCACCATTGAACATCCTTAATGAAGAAGTGGAGGAGGAGGATTTGGATAGGATGTAGTGTAAGCATTGCATGAAACATAAGGATATCCTTGATATGACATCTAAGGAGTAGGGAAAGTGTACATGTCCATCTAGGGGACTTTGAATACATATGCAGATAAGGTGGAACACCACTAGAAAATGGGCTAGTGGTCATGAAATGAGGGAACATCACATTTCTTGATGGAGCGACATTCAAGAATGCATTTCTAGCCAACCCTTACATATGATAAACATGAGAAGGGTGAGGGCCCATTCCTAGGGTATCATCTCCCATGAGAAGATCACATGGATTTGATTAGATAGGGTAACCTTGTTGTACATGATGTTGCATTGGTTACACATTGTTATGGGTGTACCATTTGTTGTCTATGGGATGCCCCATGTTATACCCTATTGCATAGGTTGGTATAAAGGTTAGACACTCTCTACTTCTCTAATCCTCCCTACTAAAGTTGAAATAACATCATGGGGTGAGGATTGAGTTCCTTTTTGGGTGCCTTCTATGTAGGGTTTTGTTGAGAGGGAACATTATATCCTCTTATGAATTGTTCAACGTTTTCATTCTTGGTTTCCTTAAAATTAGGGGTCTTGGGATAGGTTTTCGATACATCATTATTAAACAGTTATGAAGCATGAATATTCATCCTATCTAAGGATAAAACTATTTGGTGAAGAGTATTAGTAATAAGTGTAAATAATTCATCTTGTTTTGATTGCATGGCAATATGAGGTCTTGACAAGACTCTAGGGTAAGGATTTGTTCCACTCGTAAAAAACATGTTGTTTGAATTGGGTGGACTATATTACATGTTTAAAGGTTGATCCACCTCCTCTATTCTCATATGACTAGTGGTTTTTAAGACATAGGTAGGGAGGCTTATATGTTGTTGGGGCATTTTGCAGCCCATCTAGAAAGGGAAGGGGATTGTTGTGGTTGAATGTTGGTGTAATATCTATCAAAGAAAAATGGCCCACCAAAATCTCTACCATACATATTTTAGGAAGGTATGAAATACCCACCGAAATAGGGAAAGAAATGGAGAGGTAAGGTAATAGCAATGAAAGAAAAGGAAATAAGAAGGAACTAGTCCTTCACATTGGGTTCACCAATTTTGTACACCTGAGAATCAACATGTGATTCCTATACGCACTCTACCTCTTGAGATCATGTCGGGAGAGAGCCGAAATGTGTAATATTATGGGAATTCTAATGGGTAACTATAGGATAATTAGAGACTAAGGTCAGGTAGTGTGATTTCCAAGTAGTTGGATTGGACAAAGGTGAATTAGAGGCTATGTATGTGTAGCGTAATTTCTCTATTGTTTAATTGTTTGATTTGATTTTTTTGCTAAATTACGTTGAAAGTTTGTGTTAAATAAATAAATAAAATAAATTTTGCATGAATAAAATACAAGCGTGTTTAATCTTCTAATTAATCAAATTCATTCGTAATAAATTATACAAAATGAACTCGAACAATATAATCTATTTGTTTGAAAATAAATGACTTCAAATAAACCAATAAAAAAACTAACATCTTTTTGTATTTTTTGGAATTTAGATAAAACAAATGAATAAACTATTCTACGAGACATAGGAAATTAATTAAAATAAAATATTACTACTTATAATAAAATAAAATAAAGCATAGAATAGGCTGGATGAGGTTATGATCCAAAAATGGATCAGGAAAAGCCCAATTCTATGTAATCTCTATACTTATACTTTCTCTATAGGTTCTCAGCTCATATTTATCTTCACAAGATGGTGTAGTTAGGATGGGGGTGATCCAGACACCTCCAAATGAAATTTTAGGCCATTGATGTTTTGTTCCAGGGGATTTGTAACTATCGATTACACGGTGACCTAAGCGGTTACGTAACCACCACTATGTGCCGAGTGGTGGTTACGCAACCGCCATGGTGGTTACACAACTTCCAATCTATAGAAGGTGGAATACATGTAACTAATGGTTCGAAACGTGGGGATCTCAACAGTTGCAAATGTTTGGGCTTCCAAGTGGTTCATTTCAGCTTTCCATGCCTCCCTGAGGTTGAACATCTATAAATTTGAGCCTTTGCAAGGTTTCAAGCAAGTGAGTTTGGGTGAAAGAAAATTTTTGAGCAAGATTGAGGAGTTGTATTCTTTTCTTATTGTTCATGTTGGAGAGTTCTTGTGTTGAGAGATTGTAAGCAAGTAGATGCAATTAGGGAGAGTTGTATATCTTCCTTGAAGGCCAATTGGCAATGAATTGTATCAATTGAGATTACATAGTGGAAGGGGAGCTAATTTTCTCACCCATTGGAGTTTTTCCCACACCAGGTTTCTCCAGGATAAATATTATCTCTCTCTTGCTTTGTTTCCTTTCAATTTGTAGTTTTAATGGTTGTTGAAGTAACACATTAACTGGTTAATAAATAACTCTTGTATGTTTCATTCATATTCACAAGCATAGTGATATGTAGTTGTTAAATTTAAGCATTTTATAGAGATTTGTATAAGATAAGTTAATATTTCATTCTTTATGTGGTTAACTTGAGTTTAGATTGTAGTTAGATGCCCCTTACCCGAAAGGGAAAAGAAAGTGGTGAAGGTAGCCTTATTCCTTTTGAAGTAGGGATTTATATAAGAAAGTGGAAGCAAGGAATTCGAGAGATGGCTCGTAGAGATGATGCAAAATAAAACGATGAAGAACATTTCTACAAGCTGGAGGAGAATGTGGAAAATCTATCCAAAGATGTGGGCAACATTTCAGCGTCCTTAGGGAAATTGGAGTCCATCATGGAACTGCTCATGGAGAAACTTGGTGTTTCACATGAGATACAAGAGGATCATGAAGAATAGGTTTGTGAAGAAGAACCATCCCATGCCATTCCCATGCCTCCTCCATTCAAAGTGGAGGCCAAGATTGAGATTGAGCCTTATGATGGAGATGTGAATGTTGAGAAGCTAGACCATTAGCTAGCTCAACTAGGAGGTATATTTCAATTTGCATCAAATTAATGAAATTCAAAGATTTCCTTTGCTCGGTTAAAATTAAAAAAACATACTTTAACTTGGTTTTGAAAGTTATGTTCATACCTTGGGTATTAAGAAGCTTCCTTCGATTACTAAATGGGATGTTTTAAAGAAGCTAATCCAAAATCAGCTTTATCCTAGTTTTTATGAGGAACATATGTCCATGTATTGGCAATATCTCAGGTAGAATCAAGGCTAGTTTGTGCAAGAATATACCGTGAGTTCCGAAAGAAAGCTATTCATATGGGAAAATATGTAGTGGACAAGGACATGTTGATGAAATATATCGGTGGACTCCTTAGCCACTTGAGGAGACCCGTTCTCTTAGCCAAACCATCAAATGTAGATGAGTCTTATACGCTGTTAGGAATTCGTCCTAACATGGGTGCATTAGATATTTTCCCACATTATTAAATATTAATTAAAGTGTGAATATATTTAATATGTGGAGCATATTATTCAAATAATGTAAGTGAGTTGTTAATACAACTCACGTAGAGCTTATATGAGAGAAAATAGGGTGAGATAGTTTAGGAATGGTTAGTGGTTAGTGTTTTGCCGAATAGTGTGCATACATAAGAGCAAAAAGATAAGGTAAGCATGAGGAGGAATACCCGAGTGAAGGTGGAAGGTAGAGTGCGTGCATTTTGATTTCCTGATCCAATTTTTATTGCGAGAACTTCTTTTTTTCTAGGAGGAACTACCTTTGAATACAAATAAGACCACACAAGAAATATTAAACAATATATATATATATATATATATATATATATATCGATGGACTACCTAACGTATGCTATATCTAGGAAGTGTGCTACTTCCTAGATGGTTGTCAATCCACTATTTAAAACAACTTAATGTAAGAAGTAATATGAACCAATAATGTCCTACTGTAGTTGATATGATTTAGGTATCTCATTCAAGTACAATAAACAAATCTAATCTAACAGGATAGGTTATGATCAGATATGGAAGTTAGACAGGTAAATAAAATGGTTGGGACATGTCGGGTCAAGCTTTAGGTGATTTTGGTTATTTGGGTGAAAGGTATGAGGTTGTTATTATAGGCGGTTTTCCAAACATAAATAGACACAAAGATTGATGTCGGTAGGGTATGCCCGATGTTAGTTAAGAGGAAATCGATGATAGTTATGGTTAACGGTGTCGGTAGGTTCAAGGATGATAGAAACTTAGTGAAGGTGGGTTTTTGTGATTCTCTAGGATTTCCCAGGGAATGGATAGATAATGGGGAGGTAGATGATAATGTTGGGGGTAGTCAGAGGTGTCTGGAGTTAGGTATGGGAGGCTAGGGGTTGTAGGTGATTAGGTGGAGGGATTTGGTAGGAGGGGGTGAGATGATGGGATACAAGAGAGAATAGAACTCTCAAACAAATATGAAGAAACTAATCTAAATAAATATGGGAAGGTGCAGATCCAAAGGTAATAACTGGGTGTTTGTAGACCTGGTGGTTAGATGGAGGTGATGGTTGATCCATGGAACTTATGGTTAGTGCCACACTTGTGCTTCTTGGGATGTTTCAATAAATGCTTGCCTTTCATATCAATGCTTGGTTGCTGGTTGTTCAGGGTGTTTGGATGCGCAGAGTGTTCGATGTATGCTTATATGCATATCTCTCTTCTTCAAAGCTCCAAAATTCTTCCAACCCCTCAAAAAGGTTACCGAAGTGAATATATGGTAATTACCGATGGTTAAGGGTGACCGGCTTTGGTCTAGGGTTGACCGATGTCGATTAAGGTGTAAAATCATAGGTTTACTAAAAATGACAAATCTTTGCCATCTTTTTGCTAGCTTTGTTCATTCTTGCGAATCAAAATGGAATGTTGCACTTAGATAAGTGGGAATGTGGTTAGAGGAAGAATATACATGTGATTTTAGGGTTGAACTAAGTCTTAGTTAATTAAGGTAGGTAGGACTAAGTCTTAGTTATTTATGGTGAGTGAATGTTGAGTCCTAGTAAAAGGGAAATATGCTAAGAACATGTTTGTGATGAGGTGTCTAGGTGAGGTGGTGGGATAAGGTGTCTAAATGAGGTGGAAATTAGTTTAATTAAGGTAATTAAATAATGAATATTGTGAGCATGGGCATTAATTTAATTATAGGTAATTAAATTAATATACATGTGGGGTAAAGGGGAGAGTGACCCAAATTTGGTGTTTATATTTTTCCCCCTTTTGTCACATAGCTTGTATTTGTAAGTGATGCTTGTAAAACAAGAAGTGATTTCCCCATGTGTGGGTGAAGGTGATCCCCCTCAAACCAAGCACTGATGAGGTGTAAGATGGAATCAGTGAATGGGTTGATAAATGTGTAGTTGGTAGAGGTGAAGGTAGGTGGGGAAGGGTAGTGGTCAACTTGGGTAATACGTAATAGGCTATGGTCCAAAATCGGGTAATGGGTAATGAAAATCAAACACACGTATACGTATCAATTGCAACGTAGTACTAGGTTGAAGAGCTTGCAAAATCCACATAGTCAAAGGTCTATAGATTTATCCAAATAAGGGTGTAGTGTTTCGGGTATCCAAGGTATAGGATATGGTTCGGAAACACAATGTAGGTCAAGTGCAGAATGTTTAGGTATGTTTCAGATTCACCAAAGGTTTAGGTCGGGATGAACGAGATGAAAATAGGCAAGGCATAGTTGTTAGGCTAAAACAACGTGGGTCACAACATCACAAGGTATAACGAATACATAAGGTCAATGGTCACACCAAGTAGGTCAGGTTTAGGAAAATAGGTCATGGTATGGGTTAGGCCAAGGTATAGGTAAAATAACAAATCTAAGACGCAACTAAGGAAATGTAAGGTTAATGTGGACTTGTAGGTATGGTTTTATAGGTGTTTGGGATGATGAAAGGTGTGTGGCACCAATGGTTATAGGTAAAAAGGAAGCTTAACAAGGAAACTAGCTTTAAGGGTAACTAATGCCGCTTATAGGGTGACTGATGTTAGTTGACTAGGACACAAATATGATCGATGTTGGTCGTCGGTTTGGGTTATAAAATAAAAATTCCATATTTTATGGAATCATGGTTGTGTTATGACTTTTGAGAAAATGACAAAGCCATTTGACCTTGTAGCACTTTTCCAGGAGAGAAAGATAAGGCATTTTACCCGGGATGAGGTGGATATTATGAGTGTGGAGAGGAGCTAGAGACAGTCCATGAGAGCGGTGTGGTTGATTTGATTGGTTGAAGGTGAAGAGTGGATTGTAGCATGGCAAAGGTAGGAGAGGGCTCATGTGGGCCACCAAAGATAGTGGCTAGACGTACCACCACACCGAAATAACTGATATGAGGTAAGAATCGATCCCATTCTACACTTGTTAGTTGAAATTATTTGTAGAAATTGGTTTGGTTAGAAATGGTTTTGGGTAGGAATTAAATTTACATGTGGAAGTAAAATTGATGAAATGGGAAGGGTAGGAAGTCCAATGTGGGTTAAATATGGGTAGGGGGAAAGGTAGTGGAGGTTTAGGTAGGATAGGGTAGGTTTATAGGTTAGTATGGTCAAATTTTTGATAAATGGGGAGGGGTTCATGGGTTTGATCGGTGTGATAGTGATTGATGTCGATCAACGGTGGTGACATTGGTCAAAAAACCCGACATCGATCTAATAACAGGTGATTGATATCGGTCATCAATGACTCATGCCGATCTCGCTTTTGAGGAAAAATAGATCGAGAAAGGGTTATGGTGGGAGGGAAAGAGAAAGAGAGGCAGTGAGGTATAAATGTAAGTGTGTTGAGAATAGGTAGGGTAAAAGGTATATATGATATGAGTTGAGGGGTGTGAAAGTGGGATGGGGAAAGGGGTAGGTCATTAGGGTTGCGGGAAATAAATAATAAGAATTTCAGGAATAGGTTAGTCGAGTAAGTGATATGTTAAGTGTGGTCAAGATTTAATAATGGTGTGGTGTGTTGGGTGCAGGCTAGGGACCAGTTGCGGATGAGAGACAAAGTACCGCCTCATTATTAGATGTATAAGAGAGTGTGATGACAGAGAGAATGGCCTCACGTTAGAGATGTCATCCTGATTGCGGTCAAAAATTATAGGCACATAGTTTAGGATCCAAGCTTGATGGTCGCACTCATCGATAGATGGGATTAAATGACCAACACATTTCATCTGCCAACGAGTGAGATCACAGTCACCCTGGAGGATGTGTACAGGATCTTGCAGTTACCAATAATGGGGCTGCATGTGTATTCTTTTTCTTTAGAGGCATAAGAGGAGATAATGTTGATGGTGTTTGGAGAGGGGATGACAGAGATGAGATTCCATAGTGCGAGCCTGAGCTATGGAGATATCTACACATCCCATCCTGAGGAGATGAGGTTAGTGGTTCTAATTATGGAGGAAGTGTGTTATTTTTTGTTGCTATATGCGGAGGGTGGGAGATTCCCACAGGAATTGATGGGGTTTCTCCAAGACATGATGGAGGATAGGACCTATTTTTCTTGCAACTAACATACTTGGTGTAGTTATACAGGGAGTTGTGGGCCTATGAGAGGATTCAGAGGTTCAATTTGTGTTGCACCTTTCTTCTCCACTGCTGGGCATACGAGAACATTATATGTGTGTGTCTAGTTGGTATTCCCTGCCATATGCATTCGAGATGGGCTTGGTTTGAGTTTGGTACATGTGTTGGGTGCTTATTGTTGGAGATCACAAGGCTGCTAGGGCTACACACGATGTAACATGCTACAGGGGTATAATAGAGGGGTTGTCCAGAGTGGACATTGTTTGGAGGCCGTATGTTGGTTTCCCTTCCTTCAGAAAATGGTAGTAGATTTGGACAAGTCAGTAGCTACTCGAGATGGATAAAGGGCGTTGTGTCGAGAGAACAAAATGATACCCGTAGATAGGGTCCGATGGTAGTTTGGGTTGCCCTAGGATGTGCCTCCACCATTCCCTCAATACAAAAGAGACAACATGGAGAGGCCTATACCTCTACCACATCCAACAAAGGCTTGTGCAAGGTAGGAGGAGTAGGTAGTGGATGAGATGATTGATGATGCTGGAGTTACAGATAGATATAGGAAGTGGTGGTCAGTGCAGCTACATGGGAAACACCACCGAGGCTAGGGCATCTAGACTTGGTGACCCTTAATTTTAGAGGATACTTTGTAGGGGAGGTTACCACTTTACAGAGCTCAAATCACGATTATAGGGCGATTGGCATTGACGGGGTTTGAGGCACAGTTTTCCACATTACAGGCATAGGTGGTGGCTTTACTGACTGCACTGATTGATAAGGATAGGCAACCGCATAGTGTGGAGATGGATACGAGGGACAAGTGGTCACCCTATAGGTGAAAGTAACATGTTTACAAGGCCATTTGGCCATCACACAGAACAAATTATGACCTTACATGCTCAGTGTCACAACACATGCAACACCTCGGAGCTCTGGGGTAGGGTCCCATTGTACATGCATTAGAGGGACATGGTCGCATGGTATAAAGAGGAGGTTAAGGTTCACGGTATGGGGGACGAGGACACCAAAGTAGTAGGGTAGGGTTCACAGGTTGGTGTGAGACTCATGGCACTACCATAGATATTGTCAATGACTAGATTCAAGGATACCTTGAATGAGGCCAGGTACTACCAATATCATTTGAATGCTTCTGGATAGACACCCCTTCCTATGTGGAGTATAGGTATAAATAGGCCTCAAGTGAGAGGACTAGATCTCGCACACATAAAGTCAAAGACTATAGGGGGTTGACAAGCCTGAGAGACAAGGTAAAGGAGAGGTTACTAGCTCATGGAGGCTAGACCTAGCTGCAGTCGGAAGAGGTGAGGAATAGACCCATAGATGGTAGAGAGATGGTGGCAAGGTGCTTGAGCTAGAGAAGAGGAGGAGGAGAAAGATGAGACCGACTAAACATACCGGCCTGAATACCGAAGATGGTGAGGTTGTATATGAGATTTTGAGATAATTTTATGTATTTGTATCGGTGTACATTTGTATTGATGTGTAGAATTTCATTGGTATAGATGATGGGATTTATGGTATGGATGATGTAGTTGCTTTAATTTCCATTGTTATATGTATATGGGTGGAAACTAGGTGGATTAGGCATGATGGAGTTAGGTTAGTTTAGGCATGATGGAGTTAGGTCGGTTTAGGCATGATGGAGTCAAGCCGACTTAGGCATAATGGAGTCAGGTCGGTTTAGGCATGATTGATTATAGCTCGGTTTATGCATTATGGAATCAGGCGGTTTAGGCATGATGGAGTCAGGTCAGTTTAGGTATCATTGAGTTAGGTCGGTTTAGGTATGGTTAAGTTAGGTCGGTTTAGGTATGGTTAAGTTAGGTATATGCATGGTTGAGTTAGGTCGGTTTAGGCATGTGTGAGAGTGTTTTTGGTTTTGATTTAATGTCTAATTTATTGGTAACATGGGAAATAAATGATGAGTTATATGTATGTTATGGTGTAGATTTCCAAAATATTTGATATTATGGAAATGTGAAATGATTGATTGGATGTTTTTATGATGTGATAACATGGTAGATATGTATGTTTGTATTAATTTCCAAGTGTTGTAGAAAATGGAAACTAAGATAGAATATGAATAGGAAAATGGGGAAAAAGGTTAGGGTAAAGAGTGGTTGAGCTAACCTTCAAGGGCCCCATGCCCTCGAAGTGCTGCCTATATAGCCTCGACGAAAAGGGGCCTCAGGCCGATGTAGTTCTCCCATAAGCTAGGGAAGAATATGATGAATTAGAGGAATGGGTTGGTAGGTTTTAGGCATGATTGAGTCTTGGTCATAGGCATGGTTGAGTCTTAGGTGATAGGCATGGTGGAGTCTTAGGTGATAGTGGAAATATTTTAAAATGTAGGTGTCGATGGTCTGGTCTTGTATAAGGTGATCAATAAGTAATGAAGAAGGTGAATGGTAAGAGGTGGTAAAAGAGTTGCTTAATTGATAAGAACCTTAATGAGTCTACCATACCCAAGATGGGATTATGAACGTAAGACCCTAAAGGCATTGCATAATGGACTATTCTAAGGGTGAAGAAAGTCACATGATCACGAAATGTTGTAGTTACTGACAAGTCCCTTGAGTAGATAGGAAATTAGGGTAAAAAGGTAATGAGGTGAAAATGGGTGGTTTAGCATAACTTAATGTACGACAACATGTTTATCTAGCAAGAAACCCATGATCGAAAATAGGCAAGTCCATGACGAAAAAGTTATCATTTTCTTCTTTTGTTTGTTTTTTTTGTGATAGATTGATCGATGTGGGAAGTCTATATGGGATGAGTATATTATCTCCTTGAGGTCTTTGTGAAGTTGATCGATGTGGGAAGGTTCTAAAAATTTAATTGTATTTTTGCAATGAATCTATATAAATGCATGCGTTTGAGGGAGCAATCTATTTATAATGACAAGATAGAGAGTAGTGATGTCCCCGCTGAGGGATTCATATGTTTGCTAGAAGTTTGACTCAAGGAGTTGAATCCTATTTTTTTTTTGGACATTTTTAAGTCATGGACAAGACTATAGAGGAAGATTAGGTTCTTGTTTAGAAGACAAAATATAGCATACAGAGGTCAACTATGAAAGAGATGGTTTCAAGTGACGAACAACCATGGGATTCCATATTTGAAAAAGACAAAAAGTATCCATGAGAATCATGCCATGAGTAGATCCATGGTACTCATATTGAAGATAAGGCTGAAAGGTGATGGATAATCACATGATTCTTAATTAGTCATTGATCCTCAAAACGGGTATCATGAAAGGTGAATGATGATCAAGGACGAGTGGTCAATAGACATAAGGTGATATAGGACTTGATTTCAAAAATAAAATGGTCTAATATGTAAGGCATTAAGGGGCTTAGGTTTGGGTTTACCTTTGAGTGAAGACAAATGATAAGCACCTGATCCATATGCATGAGTAATGATATAGGGCCCAAGCCAATTAGGAGCAAGTTTTCCCGTTTACTTTTCTCTTCTTTGGTTACATGTTGATTTTCCTTTAGGACAAGGTCCCCAACCTAGAAGGTTCATTCATGGAAACATTTTTCATAGGCATGCTTGATAAATTTTTAGTAGATTTAGAGATGGTCAAGAGCATTGAGATGATGTTCATCTAATAACTCAAGTTGTGCTAAACGGTCCTGGTGAAAATCATTATCGTTGAGCATGTCTTGTAGTGAGATGCAGAGAGATGGAATTTGGACTTCAAGAGGCAAGATAACCTTAGTACCATAGACCAGAGAGAAAGGTGTGGTAGCATTTAAAGTGTAAATACTAGTGTGGTAGGCCCATAAGGTGAAGGGAATGTGCGTATGCCAATCCTTCCCAGTATCGTCAACTACTTTCATAAGAATTTTGTTCAAGGTTTTATTGGTTGATTCTGCTTGGCCATTTTTATGGGTAATATGGTGACGAGAAACTAAGTTGAATGCCAAAAGTGTCGCAATACTTTCATAGGGTTTTGCTTTTGAATTACTTTCATTATCGGTGATGAGATGGTGAGGGACATAAAAGTGATAAATGATGTGATGGTTGATGAATTCACATATTTTCTTTGATTTTTTTGAAATGAGGGGAATGGATTCTACCTATTTAGTGTAGTATTCAGTAGTGGTTATAATCCATTGATGATGTTGTGAAGAATGAGGATTGATCTCTCTGACAAGATCCAAACCCCATTAAGAGAAATGGCAAAGGTCTCGTGTGACCTTTAAGGCATGACTAGGTTTGTGATGAAGATTAACATGTTACTGGAATTTCACACAATGTTTGACATAGTCACAACAGTTACGGTTTAGGGTTGGCTAGTAACATCCAAGGTGAAGAATGTGTTTAGCAACAGCTAAACCACTAAAGTGGCCTCCACAAATTTCATCGTGAACTTCTTAATGGTTTAAATAATTTCAGAACTTGTAAGGCATTGTAAGAGAATACCATCAAAGCCGTGCTTATAAAGGAGACCACCCATGATGACATAGTGAGAGACACTTTTAAGAAAGGCATGTTGTCCATTATGAGTGAGATTAGGAGGTAGAATGGAAAGGGAAAGGTAGTCTACAAAATTTTTATACCAAAGGTCACGTGGGTTAGGTACAACAATTCCGATGGAGTGGACCTCATGAGGTAAATAAGAGGGTGATTGTAACCTTTGTATTGTGACAAAGATTTTAGAGTTGGCAGGTGAAGTGGGTATTTGAGAAGCCAGGTAGGCCATGGTATCCACAAATTTATTAGTAGAACGTGGGGTGGTTTGAAGTTCATAACGGTCAAAGGTAGTCAAAAGTTTATCGACATGACATTTGTACTTTTGGAGTATTTCATTATGACACTGGTATATACCATTGACTTGGTTTACAACTAGTTGGGAATCACCAAAGATATTAATTGATTTAACATCTAGGGAGATGGTAGTTTGAAGGCCTAATATGAGTGCTTCATATTCAGCGATGTTGTTAGTGCAATCAAAATCTAGTTTGAAAGATAAAGGCATAGGTTCACCATCAAGAGGAATGAGGATAACACCGGCACTACCTCCACGCTAACATTTGGAACCATTAAAGAATAAGGTCATTTGGTAAGTGGTATTGTCCAAAGAGAGGGTAGTAATGGATTCATCATGGAAATCAAAGTTAGAGGGTTGATTTCTGGAAAGAGGTGCATCTTGCTAGTTGGTCAGTGATGGCTTGGCCTTTGACAAACTTTTGATGGATGAATTTGAGGTCAAGGTCTGCAAGAAGCATGAGCCAACGTGTAACACATTGATGTTGATAGGGTTTGGCATACATGTAATGTAGGGGATCAATGTTAGTGACAAAAAAGGTTTTGTGGTTGAGTAGGTAATGACGTAGTTTAGTGGTAACAAAAACTAAGGCTAAGATTTTTTTCAACATGGGTGTACCTAGTTTCATAGTCTAAAAGGGTATGACTTATGTATTAAACCACTTGTTCCCTTTATTCTCATCATGATGATAAAGCATGGCACCTAAAGAATGGTCAGTATTAGAAATGTATAGGTAAAAGGGGTGGTCATACTTAGGAGGAATGAGCACATATTTACTCAAAGAGAGTTTTTATTAAGTGGGAGCTATGGAAATGGCGAAGAAAACAAATACAAGGTAGAGAAGTTTTAAGGCCAAAATTATCAATCATGGAAGATGCAGATTGAGGATTATTTATATGAAAGAGATTTTTATTTACCGTTGTATGAGAAGTCTATACCTACGAAGATGACTAATGAATAATGGAATATTTTGACAGAAAAGTATTTGAGATCTATAAGATTGATCCTACAAAGATCCGTGGCTTCCAATATTACGAAGCGACTTATACGGTAGCGTTAATGAAATCTCTTGATAATTTATATGAATAACATAGTACTTAAAATAAAGTTTATTTGATGAAGAAACTATTTAGTTCTAAGATGCATGAAGGTGGATCTACATCTAGTCATTTGAATGATTTCTAGATCTATTGTAAATTAGTTAAAATCAGTTGATATACCATTTGATGATGAAGTGAAAGCACTTTTATTCTTATGTTCTTTTCCTGATAGTTAGGATAACTTGGTAATGGTTATTAGTAATACAACATCTGCTAATAATATTTTAAATTTTTATGATGTGGTTAGTATAATCTTGAATGAAGAAATTCATAGGAAGAGTATAGAGGAATCATCATCTAGGAATGCTTTGAATGTAGAAAGCAAGGGCAGGAAGAAGGAGAGATCCAAGAGTAAGAGTAATGGGAAATAAAAGTCAAGGGATAACATATCTAAATCCAAAGGTAAGAAAATTACTTGTTGGAAATGTGGAAAGAAAGGACATGCAAAGAAATATTGTTGGTCAAAGGATAAAGAGAACCAACAACTAGAAAAAGGTAAAGAAGAAAATCTTGCTGCAACAGAGGTAATGTAAGATGCTCTTATTATTTCTTTAGATAATAGAATTGAATCATGGGTTCTAGATTCAGAGCTTCTTTCCAGAAACCCCTAATAAGGGTTATTTTAGAAATTATGTCCAGAGAATTTTGGGCATGTTTATTTGGGTGATGATGAACCTTGCAGATATTAGTAAAGGGAAGTTCATCTAAAATTTTAGAATGGAAATACATGGGTATTGAAAAATGTGAGGCATGTGCCAAGCCTTAGGAGGTATCTTATTTATGTAGGGAAACTAGGTGAAGCTGGTTGCATGGTTACTTTTACAAGAGACTCTTGGAAAATCACCAAGGGTGCTCTTATTGTGGCAAGAGGTAAGAAGGTAGAAACATTATATTTATCTACCCGTGTTATTGATTCATTTTCTCGCATTATCTACTTCATTCGGATACATGCATGTGGCATAATTAGTTGGGCCATATGAGTCAAATTGGAATGCAGATCTTAAAGGCTAAGGGTAAGTTATCATATTTGAAAGATTTAGATCTTGATTTTTGTGAGCATTGTTTTTTTGGAAAGCAAAAGAGAGTGAGATTTCTCAAAGTTGGGGAAGAGGAAGGAAGAGAAATTGGAGCTTGTACACTCAGATGTGTGGGGACGAGCTCAAGTAGCTTCTCATGGAGGATCATAGTATTATGTTACCTTCATTGATGATGCTACAATAAAGGTATGTGTTTATCATATTAAACATAAATATGATGTTTTTGAGACTTTTAAAAGATGGAAATCCCTTATCGAGAATGAATCAAATTATAAGTTAAAGTGCCTTAGATCTGATAATGGTGGTGAATATTGTAGCAAGTATTTCAATGATTATTTTCCAGTGAATGGAATATGTAGAGAAAAATGGTTCTAAGAACACCACGAGAGAATGGTGTTGCAGAGAGAATGAACAGAAAATCATGGAATGTGCTAGAAGTATGAGGATACATTATGATTTCCCTTGCACTTTTGGGCGTATGGTTGATACAATGGTTTATTTGATTAACCATGGGCCTTCAAGTTCACTAGATGGAGGAATACCAGAGGAAGCTTGGACCGGAAAAGAGTAGATCTATATTTTCTTAAAGTTTTTGGTTCAAAAGCTTTTGTGCATGTTGATAAGGAAAATAATAAAAAGTTGGATGTAAAATCTAAGAGATGCACTTTCATTGGTTATGGATCTCGTGATTTCAGTTTCTATTTTTGGTATTTAGAGAATTATAAAATTATTAGGAGTTGTGATGTTGAATGCAATGAAAAAATAATGTACAAGGATAAAATTTTAAGACCCAAGGATGAACCGGTTGAGAATTTTGTGAATGAAAATGAACTCTTGAATTTAAAAGTTATACCGATAGGGTTACACAGTAACTAGTGTCAGTTGACCCCTAAACGAAATCATTCAAGATATTGGTTATAGAAGATCCAAACTAGCATCGGTTAGCATAACCAATGTTGGTTATAGGTGACTCGACATTGGTCACTGGCGATTTGGATACAAATGTCCAGGAGGTCCAAAATGAGCATTTGGTACCCCAAACTCTTGTGAGAAGGTCACAAAGGGTAAGTAAACCTCCATAAATATTTACACTTTCTCTATTTTATTTATCATTGACTGATAATGGTGAGCCATAGAGTTTTGAAGAAGCAATGTAGGATAAGACCCACGTGCAGTGGGAGCATGACATGGATGAGCAGATGGACTCCTTAGAATAGAACTAGACTTGGGATTCAGTTAGTTTCTAATAGGTAAGCGAGACATTGTAGAACAAGTGGGTTTATAGGATCAAGGAAGAATATGGTGGATAGAAAAGATACAAGGAAAGACTTGTAGTAAAGGTATTTACACAGAAAGAAAGTATTGACTTTGGTAAAATATTTTCTCTTGTTGTTAAGATGACTTCTATTCATATTATATTGATTTTAGTTGTAGTAGAGGATTTGCATTTAGAGAAACTAGATGTGAAGATAGATTTCCTTTATGGTGATTTGGATGAAGATATTTATATGCAACAACCGCTTGGGTATGAAGTCAAGGGTAAGGATAAATTAGTGTACAGGTTGAAAAAGAGCCTATATGGGCTCAAGAAAGCTCCAAGGCAATGGTACATGAGGTTTGATAGTTTTATGTATGAGCATGGTTACTTGAGATGTGAATCTGACCATTGTGTTTATTTCAAAATCTTGAAAATGGGAGCTATATTATTTTGTTATTATATGTGGATGATATACTTATTACAAGATCTAGTATGCATGACATTGGTGAGATTAAGGGAAAGCTAGCTCACACATTTGATATGAAGTATTTAGGAGATGTAAAAAGAATCCTTGGAATGCAAATACACAAAGACATGAAAAACATTAAACTGTATTTGGCTCAAGAGGATTATATCTACAGGGTGTTAGAAAGGTTCAAGATGGAGAATGCAAAACATGTTAGTACACCTATGGATGGACACTTAAAATTGAGCAAAGATCAATGTCCATCATCACATGAGGAGGTCAAATACATGACACGAGTGCCATATGCTTTAGCAGTTGGGAGTCTTATGTATGTTATGGTTTGTACTAGACTAGACATTGCACAGGCAGTGGGAGTGGTGAGTAGATATATGGCCAATCCAGTAAAGAGCATTAGAAAATAGTCCAATGGATACTCAAGTATTTGAAAGGGACATCTAGCATGTAGTTATGCTATGGAGGTTCAAATATTTCATTATGTGGCTATGTTGATTCGGATATGGCTAGAGATCTAGATGGTAGAAGGAGCACTACTAGATATATTTTCACAGTAGGTGGAATGGTAGTTAGCTGGATTTCAATATTGCAGAAGGTTATGGCTTTGTATACTACAAAGGAAGAGTATGTTGCAGCTACAGAGGATAGCAAGGAGATGATATGGATGAGTAGGTTCATGGAAGAGTTGGGAAAGGAGAAAGATGATTGTAAATTGTTCAATGATAGTCAGAGTGCAATTCATTTGGCAAATAACTCAATGTTTCATTCAAGAACGAAACACATTCATTTGAGGTATCACTTCATATGACAGGTATTAGAGGATGGAAAGTTGGAGCTACACTCCACTTCTATTGGTCTTCAATTTTGAGACTTGAAGAGGAAGAAAAAAGCTAAAGAAGGATCCAAGAATGATGTTGTAAAGGTATGGTGCAGTAATTAATCTCCAAGTGGGAGATTGTTGAGTTGTGGAGCTCAATTACTTCAGATTAGCATGCAATATGAAACTTTCTAGAAGACATAGTAAGCGTCATTAGTTAGGAGGGACCAACATCGGTCACCTATGACCAGCATCGATTAGGCAAGGAGGAACCAACATCACTTAGGGCTAATCGACATCGGTTACCTATGCGGGAGTGTTTTAATTAAATCTTGGGAATTAATATATTAATTACAATCGCATAGCTAAGTGACCTAAGTTTGTATACACCTATATAAGCATGAAATCTAGGGTTTAGAAGTAAGATTTAAGAAGAACTTGCAAAAGTTGATGATTATTGTGAGTGAGAGAATTCTTGGAGAAGAAGAAAAATATTGAGAGAAAGAAATTATTATACATCTGAGAGGTGTGGAATATTGTAAATCCTCAATTGTATATCTTGTTAAAGCTTTGGATAATAAATTGGCTTGTTTCTTGGTGGATATAGCCCACACTAGGTGAACCACGTTAAATGCAAAAGTTGATTTATATCTCTTGTTATGTATATTTCTTCTAGTAGAATATCCAATTTTATTTGCATGTATGCTTAGATATGATATACTATCTATACAAATAGTGTGCTAACCCCAACACTAGTGAGATGGATACTTCTTAAAGGTGGAATCAATTTTGAATGATATAATTTCATGAACTTAATCTTAGTCTGACATACTGGGATCTAGAACTCAAAGAATAAAGTCTTGAACAAACATTATGAAGGCCTGTGGGGCTTAAGGAGTAAGTATAGACATAATATACTTAAGATTAGAAGGAGCTAAGCCAATAGAAACATCGAATTAGTATCTCTTAGGAGCCAAAATCTCATAAGCCCATAATTATCAATCCTGAATTAGAAATAATAGTCTAACCGTAAACCCTTTCAAGGCAAATAACCAGGTCTTAAAACCAAGTTGCAAAAATGATAAGCCTCTAAACGTTAGGAACCCACTTCTGTCACTCTTCTAGAGCCATTGTACCCATTCAAAAAATATTAGTTTAAGATTATGAATTATTTTATCCTTTCTCTCATTACAATTAAAATATTTTCCCAATGGAGTTCTTATCCAGTTGTTATGGTCCAAAGTATATTTTCTCCTACTGATCCAATAGAGGATGCATCAATGAAAGAAGTAGGTTATCACTCACAGTGTCTAAAGAGACCACTTTAATGAGTTGGAAAGAAGAAGATTTTGTGGGTTAAATGTGGATTCTTTGTCAAGTAGAAAAAAACTTGTTTTAAAAAGAGGGAAATGGAATCCCAATCCCCAAAATTTGATCAAGAATCCACATCTCATTCTCGTCCACAAGAAGTTACCAACAAATATGTGGGGAAGAAGTTTTAGAAGAACAAGCTAATTAGACAAAGGAGAAAAGGAATTTTTTCAGGTATTACAGTACCAAACAACCATTTTCCATGAGATGAATCTAAAACCCAAAAGAACATTGGTAAATTAGGAGGAATCCCTTTAGTATTGTAGAACAGATGAAGAAGACCAACTTAAATGTCACTATGTGGGAAGAAATTTCAATTAATTCTCAAAGAAATCTATTACAAGAAACAATGATTCTTGGAGAAACAAATACTATAAGCATGTGTCAACAAGGAGGAAGTGCTCCTAAGACAAATAAGCCACCTCCGTTTTATATTTATTTGATCATTGTTAAACACTTGGTACATAATTGCATGATTTATTTTGGTACCATTATCTCAGCCATACCAAAGAAAATTGTAGATGTGTTAGGTATACGATATACACCGGTCTCCGTAGGAGTAGTTCAGTTGGATGGTATAACAGTTCAAACCATCATGATTATTAAGGTACTACTACTTACTATTCATGTGTGTCCCAATTTTCATTCACACAAGACATATCATTCATTGACCTTCCTCCTTTCTTCACCATATGCTTATCACAGACTTCACCGCTAAAATGGGTGGTTATTTATCCATTGATTGGTCACATATGATTCTCAGGACTCGATATAGAACTAAGGTAACTATAAGGGAAGATCCAATTTGTCATAATCATGTTGATCCTTATACTTCTAGTCCCATAAATGGAAACTATACTTTTGTGATCAAGAAGAAGAAGTTGTTGATCATGAATCAACTACTCCTATGGAAGAGGTCCCTGATACTATGTTGGATGAGGTAAGTATGGAGCATCAGTTTGATCCCTATGATGAGGCATTGGCAAAAGAAGAATTTGGTTTGTTATTTTTGGAAGAAATAGGGTTAGGCACATATTGTATTCATGAAGAAAATGTAGTTATACCACAACTTCTCAAAACCCAAAATAACTCTAAAGGGATTTGGAAACTATTTTTTGATGGCTCAAGGAGTAAGAATGGAACAGGTGCTGGTGTCATGTTGATTTCTCCACAAGGTGATAAATATTTCTCATCTTTTTATCATGCAGTTCAGCTGTACTAACAATGTGGCCGAATATGAAGCACTTGTGCAAGGAATCCAGTTGGCTCAAAAGAAGGGAATCAAAAATTAATTGTTGTTTTAGATAGTAAACTATCATACTTCAAGTAAGATCCCAAAGTGCATCAAAGAATGATCTTTTGAGGTCATACAAGAACCAGGTTTGGGATTTGATCGAAGATTTTGAGGCTTTCGGATCCATGTGGTTCCTAGGAATCAAAATCAAGATGCTGACAGGTTTGCTACAGGTGACTCGCAACATGGTGTGTCTGTTGATATCATGAAATATGAATGGAATCATGTTAAGATAGTTGTTCGAACTGATGTTCCAAATAATGTAGGTAGTTAGTAGGTCTTTGATAGTGACAAACATATTATTCTTTTCCTACATGAGGAAGTGGAGTTTGCATCAAAGAATCAAGACAGATACAGAGAAGCATACAATGATCAAATTATATAGTTGAAGACTAATAAGTTACCAAAAGGTTTGGTCACTTTTGAGTCAATTTTTAATTCAAGTGATCAAGTTAAAAGGTAGAGTGCCAATATGGTGGTCAAGGAAGATGATTTTGAACAGGTTCAGGTTGTGGAAGAAAAATTTCTGAAAATTGGGAAAGTATGTTCACCAGAAGAAAAGTGAGATTTTGTTAAACTTTTTCAGGAATATAATGATATTTTCATGTGGATTTATGAAGATCTTCATGGTTTTGATCCAGGTTTGGCACAACATACTATCTATTTTGATCCTATTGCCAAACCAGTTTGGTAAAAGCAGAGACCGGTGAATCCCAAGATCAAGCCACTAATGAAGAAGGAGATTTCAAATCTTATTGAAGCTAGTATCATTTTTCCCATCAAACATTCCTCCTAGGTGGCTAATATAGTTCCTATTAGGAAAAATAATGGAGAGATCCGGCTATGTGTGGACTTTAGGGATTTGAATTGAGCCTCATTAAAGGATCATTATCCTCTTCCGTCCATGGAAAAAATTCTTCAAACAGTGGCAAGAGCTGAAATATTTTCGCTACTTGATGGTTATTTAGGTTATAACCAAATTTTGGTTAAGGAGTCTGATCAATTCAAAATAGCCTTCACTACCAAGTGGGGTACGCACCTACAATAAAATGTCATTTGGATTATCAAATGTTAGGGCTACTTTCCAATGAGCTATGGACATGGATTTCAAGGATTAATAAATGACATGATTTTGGTCTATCTTGATGATATAACTGTGTATTCCAAACATGTGGAAGATCATATTGTTCACTTGGAAAAGGTTTTCAAGAGATGCAAGGAGTTTGGGTCTCGTTAAATCCCAAGAAGTGTATCTTTGTTGTGCACAAAGGAAAGTTGTTGGGACATGTTGTTTCAATAGAGGGACTATCTATTGACCTGGTAAGGATTCGTACAATTTTATCTTTATCTCTTCCGAGCCATAAGAAAGGTCTTCAGAGTTTTCTAGGAACTATCAATTTTGTGTGAAGGTTTATCCCTTAGTTCATAGCCTTGGCCAAGCCATTGATGGCCATGTTAAAGAAAAATATTCCCTTTTCTTGGACAAAGTAAGGAAAGGAGAGATATTTGAGGCAATTAAAATAGCTATTTCTCAGGCTCCTATGTTGGTGAATCCTAGGTATGATAAATATTTTATTCTCTATGCCTTCACAGGAAAAGGAAGTATTTCAGGGATCCTCACGCAACAAAATGATGATTTTATGGAGAAACCCATTGATTTTTTCATCCAGTATCTTAAGGATTATGAGCTCAAGTATTCATTCATTGAGAAGTAGGTTTTCGTCATCATTCATGCGTTGAATAAATTTAGGCACATGTTGTCCACTAATAAAATTCAGTTGATGGTGTCACATATGGGAATTAAGGATTTTCTCATTGAATAAAGACATGAATGAAAAATGTGCCAGATGGATTACTAAAGTCATAGAGTATGACATACACATAAAAGTGACCAAGCTGGTTAGAGGGAAAGGATTATGTCAACAACTTGTTGCAGATTTGGAATCTAAAGGTGAAGAAGATATGGTGCTTCATAATAATCATCAAGAGGATGTTTCACTAATCGGACTAGCTATTGAAGATGAATAATTTTCTTCTCTTGGGAGAGTATCCCATTGACTTGGATAGGAATCAAAGGTGAAGTTTCTGTCTTCAATATATTCCTTATGTTTTGGTAGATGGTGTTATTTTTCATAGGGATTTGAATGGTGTTTTCCTCTGGTATATAGGTCCAAAACTAGTGGACAAAACACTAGAGGAATTTCACAACAAGTTATCGGAGGGAACTTCTCAACAAGAACCACAGCTTCAAAGATCATGAGAGCTGGTTATTATTGGCTATATTTGTTCAAGGATTCCCATCATTGGGTTCAAAGGTATAAAGAATGCACATTTTTCATAGGGAATAAAAATCTAGATGCCCTTCCTCTCCATCCGATTCAAGTTGATCATCCCTTTGTTCAATGGGGGTTAGATTTTATTGGAATGATTAATCCTCCATCTAGTGATGGACATGAGTGGGTTCTTACTATGACCAATTATTTTACTAGGTGGACGGAGGCCATGGGGTTGAAGGAAGGAAATGAGAATTCAATTCTTGATTTCTTAGAAGGTATCATGACAAGGTTTGGTGTTCTCGTTCACAATCATTTTAGATAAATCCATGGATTTTCTTGGTCTAAAACTCAACGAGTGGGCTGTTAAAAATGGAGTGTACCTTAGGAATTTGTCCAACTACTATTACCAGGGAAATGTTTGGTTGATTCTAGTAAAAAAAAACCTCATATGAATAATCAAGTGTATAATGGAGAGACACAAATGGACTTGGTACACACAACTCAAGAATGCCTTGTGGGAAGACACGATCATGCCTAAAAGGGCCATCGGAACTTCCCCTTTCATGTTTGTGTATGGTAGGGAAGAAAAACTCCCATTATCTTTGGAATTTCCTTCTTTAGAGTTAGCACATCAACTAGAGGTTATGGAGAGTGATCCTATGACAATCATATTTTCCGAGTTGATGGAGTTGGAAGAAGTTAGGGAAAAAAATGAAGACTTTGGAGCAACATTAGGCCCAGACTAAGAAAACTTTTGATAGGAAGGAATCTAACAAAAACTTTGAGGAGATTTAGTTCTCAAATGGGATGTTGATAGGGCCAAGCCAGGATGCACACAAATTTTGACACTCTGTGGAGTGGACCATATGTCATTACAAGTTGCAAGGAGGAAAATTCATTTTTCCTATCAAGACTCAATGGAGAAGCACTTCCCATTCCTATGAATGGGATACATCTCAAATATTTCTTTTGAGAAGGTCCTACTTTGTACAGTTTAGTTTAGGTTTATTTCCTCCAAGTGTTTTGCACATTGTTAGTTTTTGTGTGTTTTTGTTTACTTTTTTGGTCTCTTTTTTCTATTTGTGCTCTGTTCTGGGTATTTTTAAGGCTTAGGACTCATTTTCCCAATGGATTGGTGAAGGCTACTGGACTAGTGCTTAACAGGAAAGCATCCCCGAGAGATCCCTAAAATGTTAACTTTGCAAGTTACCCTTGCTTGGAGGGCCATTAATGTTTTTTTAAAAAAAAATCCTTTACCCTTCCTATTCCTTTTTTTTTTTGAAAATTTTGTCTTGAAAAATGACTTTACCATCAGGTTTCAGATTTCAGAGTTCTACTAGCATTTTGCATGCAAAATAAAGGGAGAATTCTGAATTCTAAAGTCCGATCCAATCGGATTTTGGAATCAGAATTTAGAGTCATTATCTTTTGCACAAAAAAATCCTTCCAAAGTAGGAATTACAAAGTCTAAAATTCAAAATTCAGAGTTTCAGATTTTGGGTTTTGGGACATGTTTTTCATGAAAGTTGAGCAATAAATTCTGAAGTCTAAAGTCCAAATTTTATAACTTCATGGTTTTGGACTTCAAAGTTTTGGTTGCATGGGCATATGGTTTGGGTGGGAAGGTTTGGAGTCTAATCTCTAAAGGAATTTAATGCCAAATTACCTAACACATGTTGGCTCAAGGTAATTAAATATGATCTCCCTATAAATACGGGGCTTTTTACCAATCATTTTTACCGATAAAAAGTAGGTGACACCACAAGTTTACTACAACCTTACACCAAACCCCTTAAAGCAATTTTCGAGGCAATATTTTTACATTTTCTTACTATTTAGGTAATTCTTGTTTAAGTTTTCATTTTTATTCATCCTTTTAGGTCCGGCTTCATTTTTGGTTCTTATTCTTTGGTCTTCATCTTACTCTAATCCCATATATGGATCTTATTGTTATCATGTTGTTGTTTTTAAATCTAAAAATGCAGATTTGTGTACCAATAAGAAGAGGAAGTTTATTTCACTTAAGAAACAACAAAATTTCTAGAGTGTTATTTCATGACTTCCGTAGTCAAAGTTTCACATACTTTGAGCCTTGTAAACTATCACCGATTCAAATTTTTAGATATAAGAGTTCAAACTTTTCAGTTTTCGAAGTCGGAGAACAAAGGATTTTAGAAGTACTAGGCTTCGTACTTTTGAGATTGATCATTTAAGAGGATATAAGGTTTTCAGAGTTCAGGGTTGCAAGCTTCAGAAATCTTCGAGTTCAGATTTTGGAGGTGGGAATTTTGGAATTTTGGCACATTATAACTTTGGGTTTCGAGTTCACAACTTTGGTGTTTCAAATATTATTAAGCTGATTTTAGGCGTAAAGTTCTAGTTTCAGAGTTTTGGACTTCGAATTTTTGAAATTCCAGGTGGATTTTGCAGATATCTCCCACACATACACTCAGGTTTTGAATTCTAAAATTTTAAATCCTCCAACAGATAGATGGATAGATGTTTGATTTCTCATCAAAAGGAAAGATAAAATGAAGTATAACTATCTAGGGGTATCTCCCCCTTCTAGCATATCTTTTGATATGGATAATATTGAAACATTGATTTTGGGCACATAGACATGGCTGAGTTCTGGTAGAGGGTTAAGGCCCCAAATAAGTATCCTTGGATACAAGAAATCTATGATAGTGGGCTTCCTCTTGCCGTAAATTTTACATCATCCATGCAATTCCCTGAACTTTTGTTAGCTTATTGCTGCACATCACATTTCGAAAAGGATACATGTACTATAAAATATGATGATGGTAAATTTGTGATCAAGTTAGATAGTGATTTATTTGAAGATATTTTGAAGCTCCTCGATGTAGAAGAATATGCCAAAATCTCCCCAGATTCCGCAATCGAGTATTGGGTGGAATAAAATAAAATTTTCATGAAGATCATTGCCAAGAGATACTTGGCCAAGACTAAAGGTACAATGTCAAGGTTTCCTAAGACAATTCCCCACTTAGAATTTATTATAGATATCAATGATATAATCACGCTTTTGAGTAGGGTTATGGGTATTTCTTCGGCTAAATATTTTCATGAGTGGATGTTCCTTTGTATAGCTATACTTAAGAAGAAAAATATTTTATTTAGTGGGGTGAGCACATAAGTAATT